>JARJDV010008722.1:0-23685 GCA_030264675.1 Anaulacaspis nigra | reverse complement strand
GCGCATATTCTCATTCAGTTCGGCGTTTTTGTTTCAGCAATATGTTAATTGGCTCAAAATATTTGACAAAAATCAGCAAGTGACAATGACATTCTCCAAACGCCTCGTAAAATTCGGCGGACGTATTTCGCAGGCATTTTAACGCTATTTCCATATTTAAAGTGGTCATTTGAATAAATTTCATATATATTTGCGGATTGAATGGATGCGCAAATTCAACGATTACGCCACCGACGACAACGCCGGAATCCTTAAGAGATGAGTAAGCTTCATCGAGCGAGCGAGCGAGCGCGCAGCCAAAATTGAGCAGCGATGTGGAAACGCGAGTAGCGAAATTGAAACAAAGATTTTCAGCTAAATTGTAATGAGCTTGTACAAGTGCGCGCCGAAAACATTGCGGCAAACGCGAGTGTGTATATGCGCGGTGCGTACACGCAAATAGAATTTTCTTAAAATAAAACTCTCCAGGGCCAATCTCAAAACATTGTGTGTGTACGCTTCCTCTTCGCGTCGTTCGGTCGGTCGGTCGCGGCGTGTATGCGATTATTTTTAAATTGCTCTGTACTAGCGAGCAATTACAAAAGCGTCCGCACGCCCCCATAATGAGGTACAAGCCATCGTCCAATTAATACATTTATTGGCATTGTGCATCGTGTTTACTGCTGCACGCAAACACTGAACGAATGCAAGGCGGATGACAGCGCGATGCAGACACCAGCCAGCCAGATCATTCTTGGAAGTTACTTAATAAATCCTATTTCAGGCCACGCTATTTTCATAACAACACCGCGCGAGGAGGACACTATCACTTTTAGGGAGAGGTTATTAACTCACAAATAAAGTGACAAAGTCGAGTCCGCGTCTTCCTCATTCGTCCAAAGCAGTGCTTTCTTCTTCTTTAAGTGCGCGCGTTTCACTACATTTGCTCGTATGTATACACAAACTTACCTTAAGTTTAATGTGGTCGTTACCTTGAAAATCGGATTAACACTCACTTACTGGATCTAAATATACGGGAAACGTATGATGAAAAAATCCATAAATGTTTAAACAGCGTGCGCCGTAAACTTTGTTACTTTATTTTGAGTTAATAACCTCTCTCACTAAAATGATAGTAAATATTTGATAAAGTCACAAGCAGAGAAATTATTCCGTCACGTCTTGATTATCTGATTAGTTTATTATATTCGCATTAATTACGTGAATTACGCTACCCAAATTATAAACATGCGCGTGTTGGGTGTGTTATTTGTTCACTTACAGTTGTGATTTGTCAATAAAATGTAGTCAATTTGAGTGTGAAATCTAAATATTATCATTACTTAAATAAAATAGTTCGATACTAGTAGCGTGTAAATTTCCACCAATAGGTAGCGAATAATTTGCAAGCCACAAAAAAAGTAACAGTAACGTACTACGTAATAGCATCAGTATTCGAGATCGAAATCAAGACACTAACCAGAATTAAAATCTATATGTAAAGTTCACCTTTTATATCATGCATTTTTAATGATGTTGCAATAGAAGTTCAATATTGACAAAAGATGATGATAAAACATGGAATGCCTATTGCAACAGAACTCGCACGCGCTCCTATGACCGCTCCCTAGTTACACAAATTGAGTGAAAAACGCACGATATGAAATAAAGCAATTAAACTTTCGCCTACCATCATTTTGATTCGTATACAATTATGTGATATTTCCCCAGTCGCCGCCAATTATTAAGCAGTCCATTGAACGTGCTCCTTGACGGTTGTCATTGCAAGAGGAACCCCCAATGCAATGCTAACGCGATTCGCATACACAAAATATTTTCAACCCCTATATGGACCCTCCGCAAGTTAGCATCTTGACTTTATCCGCACCACGACAGGCAAACAGCCCCCATGTTCTGGGTTTTCGGGTGCTGCCCGTTGCGGGGTGTTGATGTTATTCGATATATCTCCGAGTTCGGAATGCGAATATAATTGGCGAGTCGATGCACGTTCGACGACTATTTATCAATGGCATCAAATATGCACAGATGCAGCCGAACAACGCCAACTTATAAATGACATTTGCATGCAAAAAGCGAAATTTCTAATAACATTTGCAGGCGGTAAAAGTTTCAAGAATTTGCCAAACTTCAAGGCAGTCGCGCGTAACAAATGAGCAAAGTTGTTGAGGGATGTTATGATCTATTAGGACGCCTCGGCGAGCAATCATTCAAGGTCGCAGTGCTGCCATTTAATATAACGCAATCTTCACATTCGCATATCGTATTCAACTTCAATTTGTTTATTTGAATAGCCATTCAATTCGACCGGAGGCTTTTTATTGCCGCTACGCGCGAGAGTGCTCAATAGACGATGCCGACGTTGAGGAGTGCGCGAATAATGTATGTTCAGCCTTGTGCAACGAGTCAATATTTTTGTTTCAGGTCAGGTCAGTTACAAACACACAACCCTCATGTCCGTCAGGACGTCGGGACCGAGCGTTGCGATTTCCGCGTGAGTGTTATGCCTTCCGCTTTAACAGGAATTTCTCATCATTTGCACTACGTGTTTACGTTATCCCAACGTATAGTTTTCAGGCAAGTCGTCATATGATGAAAGGAGAGGTTATGAATGTTAAAGGGCAATGGAATTGTATTTCTGTATATCAGAAATTGTTTTTGGTCATTTTTCGTGATTGGAAGAGCACTTGAATGGAATTTTACGATTTGACCGCGTGAGTCTTATTTATTCCAAGTTCAACGCGATATTTTGTACGCGACTGGTTGATTGATACGTACAGCTAAATTTGTTTATAATCATAATTATGTGCTATATACTTTAATTGCACTAATGAGCGGGCAATCGATATTTAATTGAAACTAAAACCATTCATTACGCAGTTGAGTAAATCATTAATAATTAGGTATGAATGGCTGCGGTACCGCGTGTGTGTTTGTGCTCCCGTATGTACACAATGGAAAATAACGAGCAAAATTAGGGGTTTTATATCTAGTACTCACCAACAATTCCACATAATGCACGCTGACATCCAGCTACTTCAGAAAATTTGTGGCCAGTACACATAGAGGGTACAACGCCCTGCGATTACAATGCACAATGCCAGGTCCTGCACTCGTTGCTCTTGGTGTCACCACATAAATCTATGTGAAATCGTGAAATCGCATTCAGCGGAAAGCTTTTATCTAGGCTTGAGCGCGATGCTTCCTCGTTGCACATACTTTTCATCTTCTATGACTTGCCAAAGTAAAATCAACCCTTGGGTAAATGCACTCGCACGTACTGAGCGTTACCGAACAGATGCACGTCACTGCTAAATAACATATGGTTTCCAAGGTTATTGATTTAAACTTAACCAATATTTCCAAAATAAACAACATTACTACTTAAGTAATTCGGCAATTCCCAAAAAATCCTAATCACATGATTACGCGATTCTAATATAGATATTGAAATTCTGAAATGAATAATCATGATATACTCAGTATATCATGCAAAAATGCATTTCCTCATATCCTCTTTGAATGAATGGTAACCGTGCACGCACCCAAAATGCGATTGCAATAAGGGTGCATTTCTAATTGTTTACGATTTATGTGGCATGTGTGCATAAACGTGGGCTTTTGCGGTGGTAATTTTTACGACCTAAAATGTCATCAAGTGTGAAATTTCCGCCAATTTGCAAAATAACATCCCATTGTAAAATGGCGTTACGGCATGTAACGATCGCTGATTTGGATGTTCGTGCTTATTTCTCATTGTATTTGTGCATGTGTCACCTCTCCAAAATGCGCTCCTATTAAATAATGAGACATTTGTAATCTTATTGATAATAATGTTTGTTTATTTGCCGATTTTCTATGCGATGCGTAAATAGGAAGTCGTTGTGCACACATTCAGTTTATCAACGGCAGTGCATAATCGGTTTTGCACAACGCAAGGTATACGAATTCGCAATTTATGTAATTCCTTATTATAGCTGGTCGTCCGATTTTGGCGGGAACTCTGATAACAGCGTAAATCGTGTACAATTCAGTGAAGTATGTTGATAAAAAAGTCCTTGAATACTGCAAAAATTATATTTCTTATGTAACAGTATGGCGATGCCTATCAGGAGGAGCACGACGCCATGCAAATATTATCGCGATACCGAAGTCACCACAATTGAGTGTTTAAACTCGGTATTTAGTCATAGTAATAATATCTTTGCTCCACATCCATATCTACTCGGTGTGTGGCGGTTTAATTCGCATGGTGTATGTGCATGCGCATGTATACCTTTGAAATTTAAGAGTGGTATGTCATCAGAGTTTTATATTTGATGATGTGCAAATATGTAACAGCGCATGAACGGTGGCAATGATGCAAATAAAAAAACTGTTAACGCATTCACGTTTTTCGCTTCATATTCGCTCCATTACGCGTCAGCGTATCCCATGCGAGATCAGTCAGTGCGAGCGCACTTATCACCTTACCATTCGTAACAATATATTAATAGGTCACCGAGTTTATTGTAAAATAATTATTTTTAGGCGCGATATGCGCAAAAGTGATTGCGATTCGCGGCCAGGGCGCGTAATTTTTGCATTTGTCGCTAATGTGCACATTGCGCGCTGGATTTTAGGTCGCAATATCGCCGACACGTTGACGACAATAAATAAATACACTATGCGCTTAAATTATTTGACATGCAAAGATAACAAAAAATTGCGCATCGTGGTTTAATGCAATCAGTTAGCACCCAAATACGAGCACTCAACTAATAACAAATGGCTGATAAAATTAAGTAAAATGTCATTAGTTTTAAACGTATATTTTTGGATATCACTCCAAGAATGCATGGAAACTTTCATTGAAAATAAAAAACAACATACCGCGCTGTTGATGAGCGCGGTTAATTAAATCTGTACACTCACGCATAGGCAGTAGACGATAATCTACTCTCTATCTTTTTTCCGTTTGTGTTTTTTTCCTTTGTGCTTTTCCTTTTTGTGTTTCTTCTTTTGCTTTTTGTGCTTATGGCTTTTAGTGGCGTTTTTGTCATCGCCTTTCTCGATCCAGTCCATACTCGAACTGCTATCGCTTTCCGCATCTTTTCTTGTTAATTTTTCGCATTTTCTAAACGTAATCCCCGATGGTAATACGGGACCGTAAATATTATCGCTTGGCGAAATAGCATTCTGCTGGCCATTGTCGATAATCTCGTCGTGTTGTTCTTTGCCCGTTTCAATAGAATTCGACCGCTCAACAATGCTTGATTTGTTAAACATTAAAGATTCAACATTCGACAAAATCCCCTGCTTTATCGGCTTTATATTCGGCAGCAGTAAATCTTCGGCGAGAACTCTCGCCTTCATTTCGTTCTTAATACGCTCCTCTTCCGCCTGGGCGTTATCACCCTCGGCCACAGCCTGTTTGCCAATACTTGTCGTGGCGTTATCGTTCGCCGGTGCGTTATCTTCGCCATCGCTATCAGAATCCATAAACACCGCTTTGAATAGATCAATGCTCTTCGATATGTCAAGCTTTGCGGTCGGATCGAGCGCCTTTCTCTCTTCGCTCGCCCGCTGCTGTTCGATACGCGGCTGCTGTGTCGTCGTCGAGTGATCAATTTGCGTTGATATCGTCGCCGCCAACGCAACATCTGAAAAATCCGCGTTGTTGCTATCCGCTGATGTCCCAACAGTTGTCACTGGATTAGCGCATGAAGGTTCAGCGGATCGCGAATTTGACGATGCAGCAGTTTCATTAAGCCGCTGAAGTCCAGCCTCGTAATTGACATTGCTGCCGGACGTTTCGCCAAGGCAGGAAGCTGTCTCAAAAATCAAATTTCTAGATGGTTTGCGCTTTGGTTTTAATTCTACGTCACTGGAATCATAATGAATGCGAGAGTGTTAGAAATGTCAGCAATTAATTTAAAATTAATACTTAATAATTTACAACGTTGAACTTTCAAACGAATAGAAATAACGTGTGTGATGGAAAATCGTAGATTTCAGCAAGAATTTCTGATTTTTACAAATAATTTTAAATATTTACACGTGCTTTTATCATGACGCTTCTCTGATATAGTATCGTCAAATTTTGCTGATTTAGTCATAAATAAAATCCAAGTTTACGGTATATGCCATATCAGTAGCATTTGTATATAATGTTACAAAATATACATAGTGTTGCAACCTTTACATCATTCTATCTATCTACGATGTAAGTACAAAAGTTGCGCATCTAAATGTATATGTATGAACCGGCTATAAATAAAAATTTGTGTAATTAAGTCATGACATTTTCAAACAATCATCATATGAATCAAAAGCCTCAAGTCTAAGGCGCAAGATCAAGGACCAAAGAATTAATTTATATTTTATTTAATTAATGGCTTTCTGTAATCTACTAAATGGCAAGACATCAATAAATACCTACTATCAAAGACGTCAATAAATACCAACTTAATCGTCTGCGATGTATAAATATTGAAATAATATTTCACTACAAGCTCTTCGCGCAAGATTTACTAAAAATGCGTAATACATAATCGCACGAGTCCATCATAAATTGGCACTTGCGAGAACTTTCGTTCAAATTGATTTGTCAGCAATTATGCGACGCTCCTTACGACACGAACGTAGTAAAAATGTATTTAAAACTACGCGGTACAATTAATGCAAAAATAACCGAATAGTGCTGTGATGTGCATTTAACAAGTCCTTGAACTCTACGAAAACTAATAATGAGAAATGCGGAGATGATCCGCGTGCGAACTATGGAATCAAAAAAAAAATTCAAAGTTAATTTGTTGTAAAGTACAACTAATTAGTTACAAAGTAGAACTGATATACTGAAGCGTTATTTAATCAAATTATCAATTTTAAATGAGGCAACTGACCTTATGACATATGCATTATGGACATCGTTAAATAAAGATCCAGTCTTATCTATTAATAATATTGGTGGAAATTTTGATGTTGTATCCCACACACGCAAAAAAATGCAGAACACGTTTTACAAATTATTCATAGAGAGTAACGTTTGTGAAAGTTATGAATACGAAAAATATTAATTTAGGTGGTACGCCGTCTTAATATTGCAAATTACAAGACAGATTGTCCTAAATACGTATTACATTATCAATACGTAGAAATTTCGCACGAATTAAATTTAAAAAGATATCAGGTGGGTTCACGTCCAAATTATGCGCACGGAATATTGAATCAAATTAGTAATAATTTTTAATTAGTGAATGAAGTGATGGGTACTCACCTAAAGACGGATTCCGCAATGTTGAATCGTTTGCATACTAATGAATTTGGCAACCACGATATCGTGATTCGCGTCAACGGACCGAACATTTTCATTTTAGCGGCCTCACGCATATCTTTCGTGCCGTGGGTCGTCTCAGATGGTTCAACAGGTTGCAAAATTTCGGCGTGATCTTCGGACTGCCCGGCCGAGACAAATTTGTTGAAAATTAATCCATTCGCCATTTGATCAAACTTGGTTACGCGAGTAGTTTCTGTTTTTACTGGTGCCTGATTGTGAGAAGAAGTTTCGGGGATTTCAGAGTGAGAGTTATTTGGTGGCAATTGTCGTGGTGTGATTTTGTTATTTGAAGTTTCGCCGAGTATTGCGGCCCTTGCAGCAGCATCAATTTCGTGTCGTTTGGGCGTCATTTCCTTATCTGTCGAATCAGATATTTGTACAGGCTCGAAACGTGACTTTTTCACTTTGTGTTTTCCGGTAAAGCTTGATGGAATTGTTGGGGGCAAAAACTTTTCAAACATTGGTAACTCGCTTCGACCATTCACAAACATATCTAATATTAACTTCCGATTATCACGAGCTTTTTCCTTCTTTTTCTCCGAAGTAAGTTCAAAGTCGTATTTTGTGATATCTTCCTTGGCATAGATATCGTCGTCGTCCTCTTCAAATGCCCCTACACCAAATGCCTGCCCACTTATTGATAATTTTTTGTTATTGCGTTCGTTTACGACAAGTTTAGAAGACGTGAATAAATTAATGTGACTTCTATCTAGACCTGTATAACTCATGCCAAATGTGTTTGCTTTAGGATTTGCAAGTGCTTCCTTATACACAACATGTATATTACATTCTGTAATATTAGGCGCTTTATTAAATTTAAAGGCTTTTGGCATTTCACAACCGTAAATCTTCTTTGCTTCTCCATCATTTTCTTCTTCCTCTGCTGTTGCAATATCATTATTACCACCCTCTTCATCATCATTATGCTTGTACCCAAGATTCCTTAATAGTAAATAACCAATAGTTTCATTTCCACTTTCAATCAGCGTTTGTAAAACAGGCTCACCAGGTATGGGTCCATCAGCAAAACACTGCTTCTTTCTTTTTCTACTTGTATTAAATTCTTCAGTTGCTTTGACTTTCTGGGGTGCAATACCAAATTCACTCATATCCTCATCATCCATGTAATCTTGAGGTTGTTGCAATTTGTTTTCAGCCTTTTCACTCCTAGAGCTCTTAAATTCACTTGGTTTCCAGCCCTCCAAAGATCCCACTGTGTTAAAGAAGCCTGCAGAAAAACCACCTGTAAAGGCACCATGGAACCTTCTTCTACCTTGAGCATCTTTTGCAACTTGATCTTCAATTGGAATTGGTCTTTTCTTTGGTACCGCATCTATAGATTAGAAATAAGTCAATTTGTGACTATCAATATAATGCTTGCAACATACCTTCTTCATACGGCTCCAAAGCTTTGCCATAGAACCCACTAAATTCACGTACATCATTATCCGAATCACTACTCATTTTTATAATCACCAAAGAAATTATTTATTTAACACATTTTTATCACTAATAAACCCACAACAACACCGAAATAATCACCACACTGAAATTAAGGTTATGTTTACTAATAAGTTCTATATTTTCGCTGAAGGGGACAGCACAAACTCGTGATCAGGTATCTTGGAATCCAGACTTGGAAACTAGTTTGTAGGAGTAATAATTAGTAGACTCTTGATAAGCAGTGGCTGTGCATCTAATATAGCTTGTAAAAACACCTGTTTTTAAATATAAAATATCTTGTTAAAAATGTTTACGCTCCATAGAATTAAATTTAATTTGTTTAATTCTAAATTATTTAAAAGTGCTGCATATATTTCAAATATTCCAACACCAAAATCGTTACCAATGTTGGGACATTCTTACTTATTTTTTCCAAAATATCTTGGAGGTATTTATATTTATTGCTTATTAATTAAAGTTACCTGTATTTCAATTTCAGGCACTTATTCAATTGAAAAATTAACCGAAGCAATAGAAGACATATCCAAAAAATTAGGTCCATTGTTTAAACTTAATTTAGGGGGTGTGAATATGTTGATTACTATAGATACTGAACATACAAAGTGCATGTATAGAAATGAAGGCAAATATCCAGCCCGACCAACTTTTGATGCATTAATTAAGTATCGCAAAGAGCAGTATGGTACTGTCGGGATTGTACCTGGAAATGGCGAAGAATGGCATAAGTTTAGAAGCGGTATAAATCCGGTATTAAAAATGTCAATGGTAAAACAGTACGAAAGAAAAATTACTGACGTTTCGAAATCCTTTATAGATTATATTGATGCAAAAACATCACATAATTATGTATGTAGAAACATTTACGAAGACTTGTTATTATTTGCTATTCAGGGTAATAAATATAGACTTGTTTTAACTTTGCTTACATATAACTTATTATAGCAATATCTGTTGTCAGCCCGGGAACTGAATTTAAATGTTTATCATCCGAACAATCAAGCGATGCTAAAAATATCATTCAAGCAAGTGTCGATTTTATGGAAGGTCTGCATTCTACTTTAATGGGTCTACCACTATGGAAACTTTATAAAAATGCAGCATATAGAAAACTTGAAACCTCGCATAATAAAATTAATGAAATAATATCAAAAGATCTGAAAAAACACTACGAGAATTTTATGCTTGATGGCAATGCATTTGAAAGTGATCAACCATTTTTATATTCTTTATTCAATAATAAGAGACTGACATATGAAGATTGTGTTATGTTAAACATGGAAATTTTTCTTGGAGGCATTGATGCAGTTGCGACAACTTTAAGTTATACGCTATCTTATTTAGCTGAAAATAAATTGGTACAAAGCAAAGCAAGAAGTGATTTAAGTAACGAATATTTAAAAAGTTGCATCAAGGAAACTTTGCGACTAAAAACAACGGCAGGAGCAAATAGTCGTTTCCTCATGTGCGATGTAGATATTGATGGCCATTGTATTCCAAAAGGGGTAAGTGGTCGCTTTTATATTACCCCATTAGGGTGTAAATTTGGTATAAGTTATATTAAATGTAAAACTTAACACGTTTCATTTAAGACGTTGATTATGTCGTTTGTTTCGGCAATGGGCAAATCTGAGAAATATTTCGATGAACCTTTAAAGTACAAACCTGAAAGATGGTTTAGAAGTTCACCAGTAAAAATACTTCCGTTTTCTTCTTTGCCTTTTGGTTATGGTGCAAGGATGTGCCCAGGAAGACGGTTAGCTGAAAATGAAATGCTTATTCTTTTAAGAATGGTAACACAGACTTAACAGTTATAATGTGATAATCATGTACTATTTTAGATACTTGAAAACTATGAATTATCACTTCCAGATTCCATAATATCAACAAATAGTATAGGCATGGTATATAGACTGAACAGAATTCCTGAAGAAATTATAAATATTAATATCAGAAGACTATAATTTTTCTCTGAATTATGGTCTTATGCAACGTTTTCAGTAATACTCTAAAATATTGTATAGCGTTTTTGTAACTTTTATTTCTAATTTTGTACAAAGTTTTAAAGCTGACAGCTCGTATTTGTTTAAATATCGTTACTACACCTTAGTAATCAATTATATATAATACAATATGTTTTATATATAATATTCTATTACAAATAATAAGTATACTTTATTATTAAATTTGTATTTTTCTATATTGTCAAGATATTTTACTATAAACGAAATACATATAATCTTGAAAAAAATAAGTGTTAAGTAGTTGGTCATAAATAAATTTGATTACTAAATGTAGATGAAACGCTATTTGTCCAGCAGTCACATATTTTAATTTAAACTTGATGGTAAAGTATCTGTCCACTCTATAATGTTAAAATCTAAATTCGTACACACCTAACGTAAATCATTTAGAAATGATAATTTTAAACAGTGATATCGTATTTATAAACTTTACATATTATTGGTTAGTTATTTAAAGATATTTCTATATCTTGATATAATAATATATTTTTTCTTTCTTGTTTACCTATTTGTTAATATATATATATATAGATTTGTTCTTGCAGTGTTAATAAAATTTTTCGTATATATACAATCTCACTCGAAACAAAATATGATTAATATATATTTATAAAAAGTACTTCTACGTACTTATTACTTTATAGGATTCTTATTAACAATTTTTAATGATATAAATGGACTAAATAACAATAACACATTGACTCTCGACGTACACATTAAAATGATAAATATTTCCATTTCCATAAAACAAGATCCCAAGATGCTAGATTTTGCGCTACATAAAAATAACTGTACTGATTGTGATGCATTTGGAATGTTGGCAGAAACTAAAATATCTATCAACAAACTTATTTCTTTAAACTAAAATTAATTAACCACTTAGAACATCTAACAGATAATATAATTAACATGCACAAGCAATCACAACATAAGTTTTATGTACATTAAGCATGTTGCTTAAGATATGCTTGCCAAAATGTTTCTCTTATAAATTGCAATTTTTTATGTACAAGTGCCGTGCCTTGATTATGAAATCGAATGTATAAATATCGAATTTAGAAAAGTCCATTGTTTTGTGTAGTAATTCAATTCACGTATTGTGCACAAATCTTGTTCACACACTGCATTCACTATTTTGTATTCATTACTAAATACATAGATATGCAGAACTACATTAGAAATAAGTAATAAAAGTAAATCCACAAACTAGCTTTGGTGTTACTGTTATATTTAATTTACAGTAATAAATTTACTTAAAGCCATGGTGGGCGTGTAATTGTATCAAACTGCTGTCGTATGCTTAAAGCAGGATGGTATCCTGAAGCATAAGCACTTGGCGGTAAAAGTCCTTGATGCAAAACACCCGCTTGCAAATACTGCAAATATTGAGGCGAACTGGTATCCATAAGTGGGCCTTGATGTGGAGGCATAAACGGTCCTGGAACTCCAGGTAGTGGATAACTTGGCGGGCGCGGTTGTGGTCCACCGATGAAAGGATAATTTGCTGACGATGGTACAGGCGGAGGATTGTTAGTTTGGTGTGTGGTAACACGGGAAGGTTGTGCCTTATCCACATTCTCTGGCGTTGCTCGATGATGAGCTGCAGCAGCAGCAGCCATATAGTAATTCGGAGCGGACCGAAAATCTTCTAAGAAATTAGAGTACGATTCCTTGTCACCATATAAACCCGGAGCCAATGAAAGACCAGTTGTACTCGGGCCAAAATTAAACGCACTACCGGGAACCACACTTGCGGTTTTTAATGAAATCGCATTTGGTTCTCCTGGGGTCGATGAACTTTTTATTCCCGCATATGACTGAAAGCCTTGTTGATTTGTACTTAGGGATTGATCCGACGGCTGTTGTGGATTAACTATAAATTTAAAAAATATATATTAGCACATTTTTAAATAATGAACAATTTAATTATATACCAGTCGTTGCTTGAGCAGCTTGGGCAGCAGCTGCAGCGGCCGCTGCTGCCTTTGCAGCTTTAGTTACACGCTTCTTTCTTGGTTTTGGTTCTGAAGGTGTTGGTGCCGCTTGTTGCTGGGGTACCTGAGGGGCTGGATTTTGTGGGGGCACTTGCAATTGTCGATGGTTATAAATATTTGGATGCGCTTGTACACCATAATGTGATGCGGTATTTGGCTGAGAGAACATTGGTAGAGTTGATGTGCTTGTTGCAATTGGCTTTCCGGAAAAGATATGCTGGGGTGGCAAGTTCTTATCAGAATAATACGGTGCTGATTGCGCATTACTTTGTAAACCAAGCATTCTATTATCTTCATTCGGATAACGATCAACAATATGAGACAGTCCACGAATCGATAATGATGGATCCATTTCCATTTGGGATGTTCCTCCATAGGTTGGTCGTGGATTCGTGGCATCCGCTTTATAATTGCTTCCAGGATTATTAACAGGGTGTACTGTAGTTCCAGGATTTTGAGCACTCTGCTGTTTATAATTATTGATATTGATGGTAGCATTATCCGGAAACCGATGAATTGTTTCAGTCGATCCTTCAGTCGCCGCCGCCTGTTTATAGTGGGGTGTTCGCAACAAGGGTAAATTGACGTCCGTTCCTGTGTATCCCATATTCGTATACTTCGAAAGATCTATTTTTCTTGAATCATCCAATGCATTTACTGTACTGTTTGAGTTTATACTGTTTCTGTTGGCGGATGGTACATTAATGGGAGGATATTGATGATTCGTTTCTGATGTATAATTATAATCAGCGGGCGGATACTGGCTAACGGCAGGATTTGTTTGTTGCGTTTGCAATGTTTGTTGCGATACTGTGGGATGCACTGGATTTAATATTCCACGTGGTTCCGGAATATTTTGATGAATGTATTTTGTGTTATCGCGATTAGTTGGCTCCTCAAGCCTCGTTATCCCCGTTGGTTGAATATCCCGTCGGGTGAAAGATTCTTCGTAGATGCGGTTATCAGTTTGCTCAATTTCATTGTATGCTCGTTTTTTCACTGGATAGCTATTAGCATTCTGTGGTTTTATATCGGCGTTTCTAAATGGTTCCACATTCGGAGGAGCTGATTGCCGCCCATAATCCATTGTTTGCCTAAAGTCAGCATTTTCTACTGGACGTGGTGGTTGATGAAGTACTTGATGCTGATGAAGTTGAGGAGCATTATAAATAAATTTCTCTTGCTGAGGTGGAATTGCTTGCTGCTGCTGTGGGGGGTGAGCTTGGGGTTGCTGATGAGACGGAGGCACTGGAGACTGACTATGACTTTGTCTGTAACCTTCTATTACTTGGTGCTGTTGTTGATTAGAAATTACAGGCGAATTTGGTTGTTGATATTGTTGCATGTCAACTGGAGAAACTTGATGATGAATATTTGGTGATGGCTGTTGTGCCATTAAGGGTGAATGTTGTTGAGTCATTAATGGGGAGTGCTGCTGGTTCATCAGAGGTGAATTCTGTTGCTGAATTGCTGCCGGTGAATGAGCATTTTTGGCATTGTATTGGTCCGTCAATGGCTTAGATGTATCATAGTATGAGGCTGTATGGTCTGAATTATATGGCGAGGCTGGATTATTTGAGGCATAATTATTTGGTTGTTGATAATATTGATTATTGTACGAATAATTTGAGTTTTGTGTAGTGGGAGGTGTGTACACATGTTCAGGATAATGCGTATATGGTGATTGTGGATTATCACGTGGACTGCACGATTTCTCCGGACTACTTTTAGTCGACACTGTATCCTGATAGAATCCAACTCTTATTTGTCCATTAAATGGGTAGGTTGCCTTTGGAGACACATCCGGTAACGGAGATCTTAAGCTTGGTGATGCACCCGACGGCGATTTATGTAAAGGCGAGGGATAAGGCGCAGGATATGCACCAATTCGTTCATCAATTCCAATTCTTGGTGAATCCATATCTTGAGAAAATGATGATCTTTCTGACATGCTACTGCCCGTGCTAACTTTTCGTTGTCTTATAGCCGGTTGACCATGAATTGACGGACTATCTGGATTGGGTGATGGATCTGGCAAGGCAATTTTCTTTTCATCCTTCTTCACCTCAATTACAGTCTCAAGTGGTTTTTCGTCTTTCGGAGCATCAGCCTTTTTCGTTACCGATTGTAATTTTGGACCGCCAAACGCTTTAAACCAGGCACTTAAATTTGGGGTAGCTGTTCCCGGGCTATTGTCGAGTTTCGGAGAGTCTACAATGGTTTCACCAGGCTTTGACTCTACGTTTTTCTTTTCCTCTTCAGGAGAATCATTCTCCTTTTGAGTCTTGGTGTCAGTTTCATCTTTAGTAACTTCATCATCAACAAACTTATGTTTTCCAAAACTGTCCAAGACAGAACCTAAGCTTAATTTCGGTGCACTATCATCTGTTTTCACAATTAATGAATTCTTTGTGTCTTTTATCTTCGATAATGGCCCCAAAGAAAATGGTTCTTCCTGTTTTGAGTCTTTAGATTGCACATTTGTTAATAAATTCCCCTTACTCTTCCCTGGTTGAAGTCGATCAATTGTACGCTGAACCTCCTTTCGCCGGAATATTTTCGTTGGATCACGATTCAATGGACGCTTTTTGGAATTTGCTGAACTAGCATTCGAAGCACTATTAGTGGAATTTGGTGTGGAATCCTTGGAATCTCTGTTCACCGTCGCTGATTTTTCCGGCTTGATCTTATCTTTCTCTAAATCTGAAGATTTATTTGTTGAATTGTCAAAATCATCAATCCCAGAAAAGTGTGAAGGCGAATTACTGGCAGAACTGAATTCCGGAAATTTTGGTGTATCATCAAGCCATTTATTTATATCTTTAAGGGTTTGTTCCGTGGCAAGAGAGAGCGCATCAAACTTTTTAGCGTTATTTGCATTGTTTGCCGATTTACTGGTTCTCAGTTTTGACTCGGTCTTTGCACTATCGGCAGTGCTATTATCCTCATCAACGATATTGTTCAACATTTTCTTCTTTTTATTAACACCGATCTTCTTTTTAACGTCTTTCTCCTTTTTGGTTTCAACTGGTGGCTCGTTTGGAAAATCATAAACCTTCAAATCTTTCTCCACTTTCAACTTAGCTAAGTCACTTTTAGCCTTTAATTTTTCTATAGTTTCCCGAAGGGTATTATGCTTATCCTTAGGAGTAATAACTGATTCTTCCTTATCACGTTTATCAATAGTGCTATCTTTAAATATGTCACTTTTGTCATGCTTAGCTTTTTTACTCTTGTGGTCCTCTTTGGTGATCATTGACTTTTTAGATTTATTTGGTGATAATTCGGATCTATCTTCTTGTGTTGAGGAAGAAAGAGTACTGCAACGGTCGTAACTTCTACTACGACTCCTACTATTGCTTCTACTACATCTAGAGTTAGTCTTTTTAGTCACTTTCTTGATTTTCTTATCGAATAATTGATTTGATTTTTTGCTCTCCATTTTTTGTTCCTTATGCTTCCGTGAACTGTGAGCGGAGTGGTCCTTCTTTTTAATTTTTGATTCATGGTCGTTTGATTCGTTATTTTTCCTTTTGTCTTTTTCAGTTTTAATCGCGTCCTTCTTATGTTTTTGCTTAGAATCTTTGATATCCATTTTACGAATTTTTGATTCTTTCTCATCTCTTTTACTTTTAATATCATTTCCAGACTCCAATTTGCGCTTATTTCCCTTTTTGTGAACCATTTTTTCATCATCGTTTTTCATGCGCTTGCCACTAGATTCTTTGTCTTTTTTCGTAGTCTTGTGTTCTTTTTCATCCGAATTCTTTTTGATCTTTTTGATCGTTTTATCAATTTTAGTGCTATTGTCAGACTTTGGCGAATCAAGAGTTTTCTTTTTTGATTTATGATTATTTTCGGAGTGCTTTCTTTTCTTGTGTTTATCGACTTCCTGAAATTCTACGGCAATTTCATCATCTGAAGAAGACACTTGGTCCAAATACCGTTCAACAGCTCTGTTAAACGCCTCCAACACATTATCAACCATCTCAGAATATTCTATAAACAAATCATATTAAACATTTGTTAAAAGTTTACGTTGCGTAACTTTACCATTCTCAACACCATTATATAATCTACAGTTATTCACAATTAATTGAAAATCGGTTTTGAATTTCGAAAACGATTTATAATGACCAGATTCCAGTCGTTCCTCCATTTTTTGCAAATCCATAGGCTTGCGTATAATTGAATAATAATTTGGGGCATATTCTTCTTCCACTGGTTCAATGAAAGGCCAGGCATCTTCGTGGTCTTTAACATGGTCAAGTATTTTATGCAGTCCAGTTTGTAAATCTTCCTCGGTCTGACTAAAACTGTGATAAAAATGTTAGAAATTTAATACGAAACAAACAGCTACTTACACTTGAGATGTTTTCATTTTCTTTTTATTCGAGCTCGACACCTGTTGTATAAGTATCTGTCCAGTTGCGGACGCCAAAGAATTATTTGTTTGACGGCCAACTGGTTTAACATCTTTGGGCTTCGCTGAAGAATTTGTAATTCGATCTAACAATAAGAAAATTAACAATTTATCGAAATTACAACTGAATTATTAGCTACCCGTTGTCCCATCTTTTGGTTTGTGTTTCTTATCTCTAGCTTTAGCCATTTCATACCGGCTTTCAGTGTATTCGTCGAATACTGTAAGTTCTTCAGTAAGCTTTGAGGCACTATCCTTGTGCTTCACGTTGTGAAGAACACTTCTCTCGCAATCATTCCAGTCAACATAAATGTCTTCCTAAAGTGCGCCACATTATTTCTCTTCGCTTTTGAATATGAAATGAAATAAAAGTCAAGTACCTTTGGAAAACGTTTGGTCTCTAACAAGCGTTTCCGTGCTAAGGTTTCCTTGTCAGCAAATAGCCTGGGGAGTTCAGGTATGAAATTCTTTTTCAATGTTTTGTATAATAACTGTTCTGCTTTATGATTTGAATGTTCAAATTTCTTTGCCAATTGACACCAATCAGTAATTGTGAAGCAAACTACTTGCCAAATTGGCTTAGTTAATTTTATATGATCTTCCCTATATAATCTGGTCCCATAAAAATACCAATAAGCGGATTTTTTTCTATCATAGCCAATAGGTTCCACTCTTAAACTTTGGGCTTCAAAATTATCAAGTTCCTGAAGAACATCTGAAGCATCCAACCTGAACTCACAAAGGTTATAAAGTATTTCAATTTTAGCTCTCAAAGGCAAAAGTTCAAAATCAGTATCTGTGTTGAAAGGATTTGAAATATCATATTCTTTACACTTTTCCCTAAACAAACGTCTCAAGAACATTTGATAATTGAAAGTTGTGATGACTTGCTCTTGGAGACATCCTTTCAAAAGCAAAACAATCAAGTCTTGCAACCAAGATGGCTCTTCTGTACCATTTGTAAGTAATGCTTCCTCTAGGTCCTACAATAATTGAATTGTTATTTTACTGAGATATAAACAAGTATCAATTACATACTTCAATATCAAAGTCTAAAAGATTGAAAGCAGTACGAAACAGTGAACAGAAATGTGCTATGCTTGGGACCTCCCACCAAGATTGTATATCTAGAAGTATATTTTAATGTTTAGAAAAGTGGTTCTTATCAAACAGTTTGTATATATTAGAGATGTTATTAGTGT
This sequence comes from Anaulacaspis nigra, assembly GCA_030264675.1. NCBI lineage: Eukaryota > Metazoa > Arthropoda > Insecta > Coleoptera > Staphylinidae > Anaulacaspis > Anaulacaspis nigra. Next base: position 5,266 of record JARJDV010008722.1, on the reverse strand, counting down.
TAACAATAGTCAACAATAAACACACCTAGGATGCTAATGAAAGTTGGAAACATAACCTATATGCAATCAATACAACTGATTTCTTCAATCAATTTTAGTTCCATAATAACGTTAATTGAATTTCCATACATTACTGTCTGCAGCCGGCTTCCACAAAATCATTCGAGGGCAATTTTCGTTAGTTTGCCACACATCTCGAATTGCTGTTATGCGTCAATATTCGTCCTCCTTGTCAACGATAATTATTACAATACTATTTCCCCAAGGAATGCACAGCGGCACTTTTTAAACAAACATTTCACTGAATCACTACCGCACTCAACCCATTTCCAGCCAAATGCAGTATTCGCGATTGCTTTTCCTAATTGGAAATGTTGATTGTTGAACTTGCTTTCATTTGCGCACAGTCGATTATCCCAAATCGAGCACCGAATGTATACCAATGTATACAACGTAGAGCACGCTAACTGACGCTCACCGCGTACGTTGTGTTAATCCCCCGAATACTCGTAATCAGAACTGAGATTAAGAGATTCCTTTGGTGAACGGAAGTCAAGCACAATGTTGATCTGCAGCTGCTAACCATAAACCCCATAAGTAACAGTAAACGCCAGCAAACGCGAAGCCTCGTTCACTTCGTGGTCTCCTTTTCGTTCGTACCGTTTGTTGACAGACGAAACAACCAATCAGTCACTTCTTTTCAAAAATAGGTTGTGGCAGTTACCACAACCATTGAGTTAAACAGGATTATATCATATTTATAAATTATTTACAAATTATATCTGTGCGAATCGTAAACATTTACTAGTATGCAAATGCGAGAAATGAAATTGTTATTGTTGTGTGATAGATCGTGTATCTTCGCCGAAGTGATCTGGCAACGTGGACTGCGTAAAGCGCTCTCTGCTAGAGACAATTCAAGGTGACATAACCTAAGTAATTTGTTGACAAACATCCTGAAGTTGTTTTTCTAAACATCTTTCATTGTTATTAATTCAGTTGTTGAAGCGCAAAGTGCGCGTTAAGTTAATTCGTACTAAGTTAAGTGTCTCAGCGGAAATATGACTTCCAAGTCAGATTTTCCATTGGAAGCCATAAATGTGAATGGGCCAAGTTACTTGAAACAAGCCCTACTCAGCTGTACTGATCCATTGAAAGCGATTGAACAATTTCAGGTAAGTTCTACTGCAGTTTTATGTGTTAATTACGGTTGTGCTAACGGCAAAAGGCTTCATAACTTTAGTTGACAAATGGTATCTTGCTACCATCATTGCGTCCAATGTTACCGCTTTTGGACTTGCATGGAATGCGTCGTTTAGATTTTCATACTTCAGTTGTGGAAGAATTGCGTGAGAAATTAATCTCACATATTAATGAAATTGGACAAAAACAAGGGCCTGAAAGAGATAAGAAACTGAATGAATTATTAGTCAAAAGTTTTCCAGTTGTCAAAGTAAAATCTCTCAGGCCTATTGTCATGTGCATCCTTCGAAATATTCCAACCATTGAGGACAAATACTTAAAAGTATTAGTAAGAGACAGAGAATTATATGAAGATACCGACACTGAAGTTAAGCGCCAGATATGGAAAGATAATCAGTCACTGTTTGGAGATGAAGTATCACCACTATTAAGTCAATACATTGCAGAAAAGGAAAATGTATTATTTGATCATCAAAACAACAATATGCAATTTTTTGGACCTTCACCAAAAGTTAGAAGGCAAGGCGAGGTTGTTCAAAAATTGGCACACATGATAGGAAACAGTGTTAAATTATATGACATGGTACTGCAATTTCTTAGAACACTGTTCCTTAGAACAAGAAATGTTCATTACTGCACTCTGAGAGCTGAATTGTTGATGGCTTTACATGACTTGGAAGTTCAGGATATAATTTCTGTGGACCCTTGCCATAAATTCACGTGGTGTCTTGACGCTTGCATTCGTGAAAAAAATGTAGACATAAAGCGGTCAAGAGAACTTCAGGGATTTCTCGACAACGTAAAACGCGGTCAAGAGCAAGTTTTAGGAGATCTATCAATGACATTGTGTGATCCATATGCAATTAATTTTCTTGCTTCATCAGCAATTAAAATCTTACAAATTCTTATTAATAACGAAGGCATGCCTAGGGATAATCCTATTTTAATTTTACTATTGCGTATGTTAGCTTTAGGTTTATCAGCTTGGGTAATGATTGATTCGCAAGACTTCAAAGAGCCTAAACTTGATTGCCAAATTGTAACAAAATTTATACCCGCATTAATGTCATTGATCGTGGACGATCAAGTGCGGTCATTATCTTCCAAGTTACCGCATGACGAGCGGGAAGCTGCTATAACGCTGATAGAACATACAGGATCAGTTCCTGATGCAGTTGAAGCATATATACAAGAAAGCCCAGTGGCGAGTATTCTAGCAATGTATTATACCACTCATGTTGCACGGCAAAAGGATAAAGTTGGTTTATTGCGAATATTAACTGTCCTTGCAAATTGTAAAGACGATCGTGCTTTTGAAGATCCATTTCTTCATTCGCTGGTTGCACTGCTTATTCATATGCCTGAAGAATTCACGGCACCTGCATTTTGCACAGGCATTTTTGACGAGTTTTTCTTTGCTGGATTGTCTCGCGACAATGTTACGAGACACTTGCTCAAATTATTGTGGTATATTCATCCGAAACTACCAACCAGTCGAATACAAACTTTAATTAAAGCTTTGCAACCAACTCATCAACATGGTGAAAAAGTACATTTGCTCTATCAATCTTTACAAGAAAAAATAAACACGCAGCAAGAAGATGAGCTGCCTCCCGATTTAGATATTGATATGAATTCACCATTAATGAGTGTGCCAACACCAGCACCTTATCAACAGACAATTTGAAGTCGAATTACTTTGAGATGCAATGAGTAAATAAATATTAAATTTGTTTATTTTAGGAAGATATTTTACAGATATTTTACATCTGTTACGGCAGGATAAAATCATTCAATAAATATTACAGACTGTAGCAACGGAATCAATTGTTTTCTGCTTAGAGTGGGGTTCTTTTGCCTGTAGTAATGTATAATATCCAGATTTAAATCATGCTTTTCTACTTCAAATTTGTTAACAATAACACTATCAAGTTTCTGTAATAGTTGTGGATCTTTACAATACAGAGCCAGATCTCTGTTAACAATATCCTTGTCAACATCTAATCCCATTAGCAACACAGATTTCGCGGTATTTGTTGAATAAAACGATTCAATTGCTATCATGGCGTCCACACGCTGAAGATATTGATTTATTAACATTGGCAAACCAGGTATATGGACAACGTCTCCAATTATTTTTAAATCTTTATATAATAATTGCTCAGATGTCAGTGAAGATACATCACTATGGGCATTCCATAATTGATCAAACAAGTTTTGCCTATATTTGGCATTGTTTAGTGGTATATTGAGCGCGTTTTCAAGAAGAGTAGCCATTTCTAGGTCTAGTGCTTTTACTTTACCTGCTGATTCTTTATATGCCACTGTGTCAAATGTTATTGCATCTGAAAAAACTCTGTTAATGATTTATTGTATTATCTCAATTTACTGACCATATAATAATCCAGCCACTTCTTTGAGAATTGATTCATTTGATTTATTTTCTAATTTAAATTTGCTGGTGACTAATGTACTACAAGATCCCACTAATTGAATATCTCTCTGTACACTCATATCCCAAACTTCTGATTTGTCTATAGGTCTGTGGTCAACAATTTCAACCACTGATTTCTTCAGGTACTTATCATGTTCATTTAATACATGAAAGTCAACTAAGGTAAGGGTAAAATTGTAATCCTTTTGTAAAGTAGTCAGATCTAAAGAATCTCTACAATTACAAAATTAATAAAGTGTGGTGGAATTCAGAGAAACAACTAACTTAAAGCATAATAAACCTGGGCAGATATTGTACTTCCCTAACACATAAATGTTTTCAACGCGAATTGGAAACATTTCCTTTGGCTTATTCATCATTGGAATTACTGTTGTATGTTTAAATCTATCCAGCATTGAGTATAGATAAGCAAGAGCTAAAGCTGATACCATAGAGTCTAAATCACAACTTTCATTACCTAGTATGATTCTAATTGCTTCTTTTGGTTGCAAGCAATTCTGTAAAGTATATATATTAATATTTTATTGCATGATCTCCCAAATAATTATATACCAGTTTATTATGAACCTGTTGTAAGTATTCCAGGAATTTCATTTTGATTTGTTGTATTTGCAGTGTGCTATGTATCTATGCATATACCAGAAGTGTTTTGAGGTTATATGTTTGGTCTTCAACTAACAACAAAAAATTCAATAATTTTTTAGCAAATGCAGGTGTTTCAGTTGCCACTCACCAAGAACCTAAATAAGTGAAAATAGCTTAAATTACCATGGATTTATTGTAGGAAACATGTAGTTAATTGAATGCATTAATGTTTCTTAAAGACTTCAAGTTTTCTACTTCTACCCAAGTTCATTGGAATATGTCACGAAGTTAAGCAGTCTGTGATATTTTGGGATGAACCTGCCAATGGTGGCATTAAATATCCTTGTCATGTATGTGCAGGATTGCTGAAGACTCTACAAGGCAGGACTCTTGTCATTACTAATTATCCATGAACAATCAAGTTATTTGTCTATTGCATTGGTGATCCATGTGAATATGAGACAGTATAAACTTTCAATAATAAATTTTTCAATTAATCAATTAACGGTAATGTTGATACTGTAATTGCATAATGTATGAATTGAATAAATTAGTTAAAAATATTAAGTAATTTAACTTAATATTTTGATTGAGATAAATTAAAGCATTAAAACATAGCCATAAATAATTTAAAACTATGCAAATTAAATCATAAACTTATAAAGGATGTTAATTATTAGTGATGTATCCACCAACACACAAAATTTGAATCTCCTAGTGCCATTAGAAACAAATTTATGATAACAACAAGTATAGAACAAATATTGCCTGATAGAGATAGTAAATGAAGAGATGAAGAAAGGATATATACAAAAATAGAAAGCTGGGCATGAGCTTAATAAATGCTTATGGCTTGATCAAATTTTATCAAATATATCATGAGTTATAAGGTTGCGAAAGTCATTATTGGCTCCTTATATTTAATTTATTTTCTCAGTAATTATAAATGACATAAGAATTATTTGAATATGTCTTGTGATTTTTGCGAAATTAAAATAAATATAAGGAGCCAATAATAACTTT
>JARJDV010008698.1:0-18892 GCA_030264675.1 Anaulacaspis nigra | reverse complement strand
TTAGTTGCACTTTCCATAGATCTAAATAGTTTTATTGAGAAAGGTCGAAGAGCTTAGAAAATGAATTTTGATTTTGACGTTACATTGAGCTAATCGCGGAAATTGTTTAATTTTTAGGATAAATTGCTGCTAAACTATGCATCCAATTTGAATAATACTTATAGATTCATGAAATTCAGCTATTCCTTGATCAGTAATTAAATTTAATATCTACAATAGATTATCACTTATTAACTTGTTGAAAACAAGCAGGCTTTTTGTTCTAATAAACTAACGAAGCTAACGACGTAATTGCATTAACATTATTAACGGTTTAAATAAAATCAATCGTAGTTAGAGCATAATAAAATGAAGCTGCGATTAAGTAATTAAATCTAAAACAGCCGGATAAAGGAATAAAGAAATGGGAAACTAGAGAAAATCTAGTTATTTAAGCAATTCCACGTCAACGAAAAGAAGTGAGTGCAAACGTGCTGAAACAGGAAGAAACGCGTAAAAAAAAGCAAATGAAAATGTGTTAGCTGATGGCGTGCTCGAGTGCCTCAGGCGAATGACGCGCCATCACAAACGCGGATATTAAAACACAATGCGAATTGTTATCTTAACTGCGAAACGGAGGGACTTGAGAGAGCGTGCATTGTCATAGTGCACGGTGAGTCTAAAAGAATGAAATTCATTGGATTGCATTGTGCTTTCGTCGTCCATTTTTGTGCCCCGAGCCGATATTAACACGCACAATGAGCTGAAAAAGTGCTGAAACTCAATTTTGCACCGTTTGCCTTCGAATGTGCTGCTCGTGAATGCATCGTTTGCAATTCTCACAGGTAATGAGTGCATAATTCACATTTTTAATTCAACACCATACTTTTTCAGATGGCTATGACCTGATTTACGATTTTTATGAAAATTTGACGAGACGTGGCGAACATTAATCAGAAATTTATGCTTATCTTTTACGATTGTGTTTCGTGTTTTCTTCTGCATGATTTATTACGATTTGATTAATATTTATAGCGAAACTTTTGGCCCAAATTCGATGCCTGGAATTGAATTATCGATAATGCATGAAGTTGGCCAAGTTATTCCTAAGGCATTCTTTACTTCAGCGCATTTTGTTCTTCGTCCGCTTGTTCTTATTTATTGCATATTTCAAGTCGAGTAAGGGATGGAAATTAAATTTTAATCGATTATTAAATATTTTGGATTTTTCAACGAATTTATGATAAATAATTCAATTGATAATCTGCCTAAATTATTCTTTTCTTTCCTATTCTCCGAATGTTATTTTGAATATGTGATTAAAACAAATTTGATGTAATACATAACCTCACTTCAAGTCAGGTGATAACAACGACTCTTTTAATTTGAGGTTATATGGGTGATAATGACAAGAAAGACACGAAAATCATTTAAAATATCATTAATTATCAACCAGAAATGCGTATTTTCTTTATACATTTATTATTTCGACGAGGACAAGTATAGTTCAAGTGTTATTGTAAATTCTAAAGAATTGTGTTGAAATCTATTTATGTCTCAAGAGTTATCGATTACATTTACATTCACCATTGGCCCATTTGTTTTTGGCACACGCTCAAGAATGTCACTAATGCCATGCGGATTGAATACTAGACAAACAGTCAGAACTGAAGGTCACCTTGAGGTGCGGTTCTTGCAATTTGGATTTCCACACTTTGATAATGGAAATTCCCTGAATCCCACGGCATATAATAGAAATCAATACACGGCTAGATATCATTAGGTCAGCTTTAATGGAATGGAAATAATCATACTCTAGGGAAATGTTCATATAATGCATTCAAATGCTAACGATTTTCAATATTTTTTGCCTTTGCCACATAATTATGAAATAATTCACATGCTAATCTATTTCTTGTTCCACTTCAAGTTTATCCTTCAAACTTTCGAAATGTCGAGAGAGCCTAACAATTTGTAAATGTTTTTACTCGAATTAAAGTGTAATTTGCTTTACTTTCCAGAAAACTTTTCAGCAGAAGTAATTCAAGAACAATTATATTGAAATATTTTGCCCACCCTTTCAATTAGCCCAATTTGGAATTCATAACCCTAGGCAAACAACAATACACGGCGTGTAATTTTAATGGCGCTGTTGGAGTGGGGAGCGAAGAAGTCATTGAAAAATGTTTTGCAAGCCTGGTTGGTTGAGTGTTAGCAGTGTTGCTGTTAAAAGTGACGGAAAACTTTATAATAATCTGATACCCATACAACACGTGCATTGAACTGAACCAAGAGTTGAGTTAACTGCGGATGGAAGTAAGAACGTTGAAGAATAGAAAAACTTTTCCTCATCCATCACCATCCGCTCGTTTCTCGCGTTCCACCTTGAGGAATGGGGTCGTGTCTCTATTTAAACGATCGTTTTGTGCTTGAAGAGTTCCATCCAGATAGTTGCACCTCTACTTCTTGCGTTAAATCGACTTTAATTCATTTTATTTCACAAACTTTCCTTGCGTCGAAATTGCGAGTGGAGGAATGAATTGAGGAAAAGTCGTCTTTAAATTGTCCATTTTCATTATCTAATTGATTCAGATGGCGCCACCGGCGCGACGGAGTTTAATTATGTGAATTCTGTTTGAGGTTTTTATTAAACAGATTCCATTCAAATTTTCTACGCATCGGCGAGGCATTGCAAATTTATATCATGTTATTAGAGTTGGATATGATTAGTTTGGCTTACCGGCGGCAGTGGAGGCAATTCCATGGCATGTAATCAAGAGCAGCGTTATGAAAACACTGGCAGTCGTTGGCGGCGGCTGTGCAATGTTTGCGCGCGGCGTCGGTGGCGGCGGCTGCGGCAGGCGTATTGTAGCGCATCCGCCGGCGGCCGCTGCATCAAGTATGAACGCGGTGAACCGCCACATATCAGCGCTGATAAATCAGGCATCTTGATGCACTCTCAATGCGTTTCGTCGCTCTTCGCTGCGCGCTCGTCGTGCCCATTCTGATCGCACTTCCGGTTGGCGGCGCTCCCGCAATGGATTTGTGTCATCACACACAGTCTGTGAACAAAATTGGGTTAATTAATTCGTTTATTGCCGCTTTTATCTTGCTTTTCTGCGATGGGGCATATTAATTAATATCAAAATAGCGCTTGAAGTGTGCAATATTAAATTATCATTCTGAAAATACATCTCCAGTTTAAATACAACGAAATCTAGTTAGTTTAAAACAAATTTTAAACTTAATTAATTATAAAAGAAATTTTAATTCATCCTAAACCAGTCAGCGCCATCTCACTGTGCGCTACTCAAATAAAATTGACAGATGAATAAAAATTAAATTTTTGTTGGTTATTAAATTCACCCAGTAATCCGTAATATGTGTAGACTCTAGAATATTCAAGAATATAAAGATAAAACAAATTTTAAACTTAATTAATTATAAAAGAAATTTCAATTCATCCTAAACCAGTTAGCGCCATCTCACTGTGCGCTACTCAAATAAAATTGACAGATGAATAAAAATTAAAATTTTTGTTGGTTATTAAATTCACCCAGTGATCCATAATATGCGTAGATTCTAGAATATTCCATCCTGAGCAATATTCCCTTGTTACCTTTCATTTTTTTTCGTAGGAATTGAAACAAAAATCCCTAGAATTCATCTTTATTCCTTTTTTCAAATCCATATTAATAGAGGTTTATATTACAATCCTTCAGAACAATCTAAACAGTTCCTTAATCTAGCAATTCACTTCTTTAACTTGAACTGTCACGGAAAATCCGAGAAAATAAATTTCTCACATTTTTCTCCTATTTCCATGCATATTTTTCATTTAAATATTGCGCGCAGTTCACTTTAGTTAGCGAGGAATATTATAAGAGAAAGAGACTCGTCCACAATCGCCGTTTCATGGCAATACGCAACGGATTGTAAAATTTTATTTACGCTAAGCTTGCACGAGCCGGAAACAAATCGCCGTCGCCTGAGCGTTGCGCATTCGTTCGAAGGCAGACAAATACATGAAGTAATTCCTTAGTGCAACGTAACTGCATACGCGAATGTGAAATACGAAAGGCAGTAAACTCACGTAAATTTTCTATAGTTGTTTTTTTTAGGGGGAAATCAGGTAAACCCCGCATGTGCACCTTATAATAGAATAACGACCGCTGTTTTATTTGCAAATTATTTACAGCCGAATAAAGCCGTGCACTTTTTTCTTGCAGATATTTTACGTAGTACATGCGACACGATTTAATCATGCATGCAACGTTTTTATATTTGTGAGGTTAGGTTAGCTTTTCGTTCGTATCAGAAACTCTTAAAAACGAAATTATTAACTTCCACCGCTTCCGCTTCAATGTCTGGCGCTGATAACGCAACCCGCAGTGTGCTTGTAACAGAACGGATTTCCGGTTTGTACTTTGTGCAGAGTTTTCTTGAATTTTCAATTTTAATTGCAAATCCGATTAAAGTTCATTTTATTCAATGCAAAACTCGATAAAGCATATTTCCCGATCGGGAATTAATTTGAATAAAAATTAAAATTTATGTTTTAAAATAAATTGTAACCGTTTGAGCGCATACATTATTCAAAGCGACTGTAACGCCCAGTTTAGTGCAATCAATAAGATTACATCACGTGCATTCGCATGAAGCTCTCTTGAATTATTTGCGGGTTGCATGTTTTCATTCAATTACAATGAGAAATTATTATTTTTATTACGTGAATTCAGGGCAATTGCATTGAACATATAAACATTTAATGAGTGTCAATTACACTTTCTTGAAAGTGCATACTAATTAATGGCGGTTATTTCAACCCTAAAATGGTTGATATGCATGTTTTAGGGGATGTATTTTATAATACCTAATAATTACTATCAGGAAATACGTGTTTTACGGACGCGATCGTATTTTCTTTCGTGTGCATATTCCAAGTGCACTTGAAATTAATTAATTTGTTTTCTGCATGTTTTTGCATTAAACTCGTAGGCAAGTTTTGCATGCGCTAACAAACTATTAGCCATTGTTGTTGAACGCCACCGCCGCCGCCGTGTGCTATCTAATTACATCTTTTAATTATTATTCTAGCTGTGCATATCGCACACGTTCATCATTTACTCCAGAATGTGTTACAGTATTACTAGACAACTTTACATTAATAAAATATGTTATCTTTTGTGATTTTAAGTTTATTTTGCCCTTTTTAATTACAAGAAACCTGTGAATTAAATAAATAAATAAAAGCATTGGTTGAAAATGTGTTTGGACTTAGAAAACCACCTGGGTAAAGACCAAGGTTTGTGGATCATAAGTGTAAATTGGTTCCCTGATTGGTTCAACATCTTTGTACGTTAATTTGGCTGTGTATCCCATGTCTTCACTCTTGGAAGCGTAAACAACCTTCTGGAGTAAGCCATCGGGATGGTAGATATAGTAAATGCCCTCGTCGTCAAATTCGGCGGCAGCAAGAACTGGAACTTGCACTTCTTGTTTCAGCTCTTCAGCGGCCGGCTCGGTCGTCGTGGGATACTCGGTGGTCGTTGTGGAGTCCTCAGGCGTTTCGGTGGTTGGTTCGGGTTCTGGGACTTGAGGGGGTGCGTACACGTATCCACCATTCCCCTGTTGCTGTTGCTGCTGCTGTTGGAATTGACGCACGGGCAAACGAAACTGCTCCCCTTGCGGACGATATCCTGCTGGCGGATACGGCGCATTAGGTGCTTGCTCAACTCGTTGGAAGCGCGCTGCGGATGTGGAGAGCGCCAATGCGGCAAGCAAAGCGACGATAGCGAACGCATTCATCTTTTTCGTTATGATAGCTATTTTATTGCACTGACAGCGAACACTTTACTGAATGCGGGTTGAATGATGCTTGTTCGTTGGGTGCTTGGCGTTTTTATATGCGAGATACTCACAATTCGTGCCTTGAAGAGCGGCATGAACTTGATGGAATCATATTTGGAGTTTGAAGTTTGAGAGTTGATTATTCCATTGTGGTTTGAATATGAAGGCAATTTCTTTACTTAATAGTATGACGAATACTGTGCTTCAATTCGTAATCAATTGGTGTAGTGAATTTTAATTGTTTATTGCGTAATTTTCTTAATGTTTTAATATCTCCCAAGGAATCATCACAGAAATTAATTGAAATATAGAGTTATGATGAAAAGATTTTCTTCAGCGTCGTTTTAATCAATTTTCTTGATATTAAAACAAATAACAAAAAAATATTATGTCTTTGACTTAATAATATGACGAATATTTAAGTTCAATTCGTAATCAATTGATGCATCGAATTTTAATTGTTTATTGCGTAATTTTATTATTTGTTGCGAATATCTCCAAAGCAGTTATCACCGAAATTAATTAAAGTATAATTTTATGATGAATAAATCTGTTAAAATTTGGTTTTAATTAATATTCTTGAATTTAAAACAAAATCACAAAGTAATTATCATATTTTTTAGTTAATGATATGACGAATACTTAGGTTCAATTCGTAGTCAATTGGTACAGTGAATTTTCCGTAATTTTCTTAATGTTTTAATATCTCCCAAGGAATAATCACAAAATTGATTAAAATGTATTTTTATGATGAAAAGATTGATTGAAATTTGGCTTTAATTAATTTTCTTGAATTTTTAACAAATTTTAAAAAATTATGACATTTTTTACTTTGTAATTTGACGAATAGTTAGGTTAAATAGTAATCAATTGATACAGTGAATTTTAATTGTCTATTACGCGATTTTCTTAATATTTTAATATCTTTCAAGGAATTATCACCGAAATTAATTAAAATGTATTTTTATGATGAAAAAAATTGTTTTGAAATTTGGTTTCAATTAATTTTCCTGAATTTTTAAGCAAATCACAAAATAATTATCAAATTTTTTAAGTAATAATTTGACGAATACTTAGGTACAATCCATAATCAATTCATGCAGTAAATTTTAATTGATTATTATATGATTTTCTTAATATTTGAATATTTCCCAAGGAATTATCACCGAAATTAATTAAAATGTACTTTTATGATAAAAAGATTGGTTTGAAATTTAACTTTAATCAATTTTCTGAAATTTAAAACGAATCATAAAAGAACTATCACATTTTTTATTTAATAATATGACAAATACTTAGGTTCAATCCACAATCAATTGTTGCAGTCAATGTTAATCTTTTATTAAATGATTTTCTTAATTTTTTAACATCTCCCAAAGAATTATCACCAAAATTAATTAAAATGTACTTTTATGATGAAAAGAATTTTTGAAATTTGGTTTTATTAATTTCTTGAATTTAAAACAAATCACAAAAAAATTATCATATCTAACGAGAGACGAGCGAGATTTCATTTGATTAATTTCCATTCGGAATGATTTTGGCATTTATTAAAATTGCGAACAAAAACACTCCTCGCGGAATTTGTAAGCGCGAATCAATTGTATATTGCGAAATTGGTAGAACGTGGCCCATACTAATTATCACTCGCATTTGTTTTAAACGACGCCCAACAAAAAGCCAAGTTGAAAACACAAACGAATCGCGTGCGCCGAGCGAAAAAAAGCGAAAGCCGTTCGGCTGGAATATTAATTAATGACACGGAGCGAAATGAAAAAAAAGCAGCATTTGTATGCTTGTTTGGTGCCCATGTCACTCGTCAGCGCGCGAACGCAAAAGGGAGCCACTCGTGGTGCATGCCAACGATGCATCCAATGTCACAACGAAATAATGGCCAAACACACAAACAAATCGAAAAACAAGTGCACGAACAAACACAAATTAATTGGCAATGCACACAGCACATACCTACATAGGTCATGGGCTCCGCTCCTCATGTCGATTGCGTAATGAATTCATTTGTTGAATTGATTTTTATTGATTCCATCATGGATTATTTGCGAATAATACGGACGCGGCCATTAACAAGGGCAATTTTTGCGGTATATAAAGTCATTGCATTCGCAGCATTGAGGCATCAGTTCCAATCGAGCTAAACGCAAGAATTCAATTCGCATCAATCGAATTACAGTCAATCAGCAGCAAAATGCAATTATTGTGCGCCGTCTTCGTATTGTTCGCCGCCTTAATTGGTTCGGGAACATCTTCTTCCCCATCGTTCCGTGGCGTTCCAATTCTTTCGCAGCTCACTGACATCTCGTATCCGTCAAGTGGATATCGGCCAAACGGCAGGCTTTACAGGTTGCCTACGTCTCAACAACAACAACAACAACAACATCCAGGTTATGTTTATGCACCTCCTGAAGTGCAAACAACCACTGAGGAAGTGTTGACAACGACTACGGAAATTCCCACTACGACTGAAGTCAACACTGAGAAAGTCGAAGAGTTGAAGAAAGAGTTAACCGAAGAGAAATTTGACGAGGAGGGTGCATACTACATTTATCATCCCGACGGATTGCTCCAGAGAGTTGTCTATGCCACCCGAAGTGAAGACATGGGATACACAGCCAAGTTGACTTACAAAGACGTCGAGCCAATCAAGGAACCCATCTACACTTATGATCCACAGACTCTGGTTTTCAGCCGCATTGTTCTCTAAACTACTCGCGATCACAAAAATTAATTTATGAAATTATTGAATAAAGCAGTTTAAGTAGCACTCAAATCTGTTGTTGTTCTCTTCTCTTATAATAATGGTATAAAGTGCATTCACATTTATCAAGCAAAGACTATCAAAAATACCCATTATATCAAACAATAAATGCATTTGCACCTCTGCAAAATGTGCAGTAAAAGCAATTTAATGTCAATATTCAATTCGCTTTGATTTACGAGTGCGCATAAAAGCCATTTGCTTTATCAGGAAGGCATCAAACAAATTGCCTCATAAGACTATTCCAACTTCATATTTTATCATTGTGTTTTTTTGCTTCATCCCTTCACTGGCATGAACATTATTAATTTGCATGTATGCCTTTTCCATTTGCTCGCTTTTCTGCGTTCGCCGGTCGGCGTTCCGCGCCCGTGTTATCAACAGTTTATTCACCTTTTTCGCGGCGCAAAGGTGCATAAGTTATGGCTCCCAGGGTGCGCGTATACCCACGACCCACCTTCGGACGTGCTAATACCGAGCACATGCAAAAAGCGGCTCGCCCTTCAAATGCAACAAAACCCTGCACGCAGACGTCGAAGGGGATCGGTTTACTCAAGCAGACGTGCGGTCGACGCATTAACTCCTGCCGCCGTTGAGTGCGATTGCGATATCAGAAGTTTGTGTGGAAGAAACTCTAAACATGCCACTGGCAAATGTAGCGGGCGAAGGACTGCATTCGGGTTAAGCAGCTGTAAAGTGGCAGCGTCAAGGCAGAAGGGAGGAAGAAAGTCAACAAAGAACATTGCAGACATGCCACCGTACATGGTGAACAGATTGGATATCATGTTTTTAGGATATCAATGAAGTTTACTTTGCAGGGTGCAAACTTGAAAAGTGAACAATGTTCATCTTCCAAACTTCCCTTCCCAAACAGTGTTTATTATCACTGTAAGACGACGATGATGATGATTCATATTTTGTGATTGTAATAATTATTTAAATCACTCGCTGTTGGATGCATGCGCGCGTGTGTTGACCCTCTGTTTTGTGGTGAAATTGAAGATTTCCAACCATGCAGATAAAGGTTACGAGGGCGGTTTGGGGTGGAATCATGTGAAGGACTTTATGCTGAGTAAACAATGGTCATTTCCAGTCATATTTCTACGTGCATAGGCTACACGTGGCGTTTTCCACGTGCTGTGTCAAGGGTTTATGCGTCTATGAAAAACCCACCCTTGGCGCTCTTTGTGCGCACGGACGTTGTAAATCATTGACGCATTCCCCAGGAGAGATATCTCTTTCTTGCTTCAAAGGGATATACAATCATTGTTCACGAAAAAAAAACAACAATAATGTTAGGAATTTTGTTTCACATGTTTACAACCCATGAGAAATTAAATTGTCCTGATTTTCTTGCCTAAAAAGGGTTTCAATTCATTACATAACATGAATTGAAATAAAATTTAGCTTTTTAGCCATCCTCCAAGTTTGCAACTTAGTTTATTTACTAATATTCATAATACTATTTTTATTTTAAGGGTGGATCAAAGTGAAGTATGTTATCAAATAAATAAAAATTGTTTTAAATTACTAATTTAGCTTGACAATCTTTTGATAAAAACAAGAATTAATAATCCTCATTTTCTTGCTTTAAATGTGCTTCAATAAAATTTTTAACCTCCAAATTTATAACTTGATTTTTTGCTTAAACCGCTTGACTAATATTCTAGATGATATTTTTCTTTTATGGGTGGATCCAATTGAAAAATGTTATCAAATAAATAAAGATAACAACTTCATTTTAAATCACAAATTTAGACTTGACAATCCTTTGATAGAAAAAGTAGGAATTGAATTATCCTCATTTATTTGCCTTAAATGTGCTTGAATTCGTGATATATAATTAATTACTAAAACTTACTTTTTTAACCTCCAAATTTATAACTTGATTTGTTACCTAAACGGCCTAACTAATATTCGTGATAATGATTTTTTTAAGGGTAAATCAAATTGAAATATGTTATCAAATAAATAAAGATAACAACTTTGTTTTAAATCACTAATTTAAGCTTGACAATCCTTTGACAAACGCAGAGGGATTAAATTATCCTGATTTTCTTGCCTTGAATGTGTCTCAATTCGTGTTATATAATTGCTAAAATTTATCTTTTTAACCTCGAAATTTGTAACTTTTCTTATTATCTAAACGGCCCAGCTAATAATAATCTTGATAATATCTTCATAATCAAATTTTCCTTGTCTTAAAAATACATTTTCTTATCCTTAAACTACTTCATCAATTCATGTTACATAACTACTAAAACTCGTTAAAATTTACAAAATAAATTACTTAAATCATAATGTTTTCAACATCACTTAAAACTTTTGATATTGATATTGATAGTATTGTGGTTGAATAAGAAGTTCTTCACGATTTTCTTGAATATCTGAATTTACATTTTGGCCAGAGAATCTTTGAAAGAATCCTGCAGGATGATAAATATAAAGAAAGACACTGTTATGCACGCGTTCGTCATAATCGTCCTCGACTTCCTCAGGCTGTTGAACAATAATAAATTGTTGATCGTCGTCATCAACAGATGGATGCTCAACGCCACCATTGTCGATATCTGATTCACCAGATCCTGTATCATTTCCACCCTCCTCGACTTCCTCAACATCCCGCGGCATCATTGCAATCGGTGTTGTTACTTCGGCGATTGGCGCGCCTGTCGTTGAAGAATCCATTGTCGTTGTGCTCGTGGATATTGTCACTGTCGTTATTTCTTCTTCATCATCAGAATTCTTCGTCGTCGCCGCCATAGTTACCATCGTTGTTGTAGGGGATCCTTCATTGTCACCGTACAATGTCGCATTTATGTCCGAATTCTTACGTTCCTCAACAATCTGCTGACGATGCGCGTTATCTTCACTTCCCTGCACGTGCACCCTTGCATATTGCGCGCTGTACATCGGCGTCAAGTACATTGCCCTTTCACCCCTCCTTTTTTCATCCCTCAATGCGTTTTGATTTTGTGACATCGTAAAGTTTATCAAAAATAATAAAATCATTAATCGTTTCATCGTTTTTAATTCCAACTTTTTCAAATTCACTTTTCCAACTTGTTTTCTCCCCTAGTTTTAATAGATTTGAGTGCTATTCACTTTCTACTTGTAAAATAACTCAAAAGTTGACTCTTATCGCATGCAGCGGTTGTAAAGTTTATTTTTCTATATCACAATGCAGTGCAACAGTGGAGGATCATCAATGTAATTGGGAAAGTTTACGATGTTTAATCGGGAGCGCGACTGGTTCAGTGCGAGGCTGTCGTGAGTGCTTTTATAGCTGTCAACATTGATCTACGAGCTGATGGCGTGCGTCGAACGCCACAGAAGCATTGATTGTCAAAGTTGGTTTGTCCTTATGAAAAGCCCTTCGATGTTCTCAATTTGGCTTCACTTTTATACAGTATTCTTCTATCATTGCCGTATACATGATCGTAAAATAAGTGCGCAAACAACTCTATTATCACTTGTAATTTTTAATGTTTATTTATTAACTATAGGAATATTTGAGGTTTAGCATAAAATGGCAGCTTTGATATTTGCATTTATGCTCGATATTATTTATGAGTAATAGAAATGATATGAATATAAAGTGAAAATACTAGTAAAGTAAGAGGAAAACACTCAGAGTATCATTAATAGCGTCACGTACTGAATATGAATAACCTTTGCGAATACACAGCACGCGCACAACGTGATCCACTGAATTCAGCATTAGGTCAAAGACTTATTGTATTGAGCTCGAGCTGAAACCTACAAGAGTTTGCTATCTATCGCTTTATTAATATTGGCACACCTCATCCATTATCGTTTATGCCATATTACTGGATGAAGTTTGTATAGATTATTGATACAATTTGCATACGTTAAGTAAGTAAAATCATTAGTTAATTAATTAATTAAGCACTTGGTATCACGAAACGTAATTAACGAGTTAATATTATAGTAGATCCATTTACATAATTAATTTACTTATTTAATTAATTAATGCCACTCTTCCTTCCTTCTTACCTTTCTAACCTCCAAATTTATTGCCAATATTCGTGACATCCTCGATTAAATTAAATTACGTTATCAAATAAATAAAGATAACGTCTTTGTTTGAAATCTCTAATTTAGGCTTTAGAATGCTTTGACAAAAACAGGACAAAGTGTTCAAACGAGGACAAACTGCGGGATGTACTTGAGGGGCAGTTGCGGTCGCACCGTCACATTGCGTTGTTTACCAAATAGAACAGCACTGCCCAGATGAATTTATATCACAACGGTGGAGGCGGTCGAGGCCGGCCTCACACGTTCAAATGCACGACACGAACACGAGTGCACCCTCATTAATAACGCTCGCATTGTTCGCGCTCGCTGGGTTGCATAGAGCGTAAGCGCAGAAAAGCCGGGTGCACTTCTTACTAATAAATGAGAAGAAGTGCCGCTAAATAGACAACCCTTTTCACTTGCCGCCGCTGGATGTTAATAACGGTGCTTTCGCTTCATTATGACCGCGTGTTTATCTTGTGCTAACCTCGCCTACAACCAGGCTAATTAAATATTTGTTTTGTTTAAAGCCATTCTAGGTTAGCTTCGCCTTCTTAAGATGAATGCACAGCTTTATGAACTATTTGATCGTCGGTAAACCACTTAAAATAAGAAATAAATAATTCACGAAAATTAATTAACTAATTAAGAAAAATCTAAAATTCATTTGCATTGCAATTGTACAATTACACGGAATAATCCGTATTACACGATCACAAATTGCAATTACAATTGCAAGTGTTTTACCAACTCATTGGACTAAGAGCTTTCCTGCGGGGTTTTCGCAGTGTTGCCAGTTTGGGAAGTAGGTAACTCAACTTGCATGAGCATGGAAAGGAAGGGAAGGAACAATGCGCTGTTAAACATCCATGGAAGAAAAGCAATGGTCGCAATGCGAGGAAACTATGAAAATGTATCTGCGTATTGAGGAAGCAAATCGTTATTGTTATGATTATTGCAGCAAACTGCATAGCTCGAATTGTATTTGCATTCTAGATTTCTATTTTGATTCGCGCATTTTACGAGCACATTTCGAGGCATTATCCTTATTGTATTCGCATATTATCAACACCTTCAAAGTCCGCTACGCTCTTTCGGGAGCCATATATTCAATTCAGCTAGCAAAATTATCCTTGCAATTATTTGGAGGGGTTTTTAGTGAAAAGTTTGCAAGTGCAAAGTTTTAAAGTTGCATGCCACACGAAATTTCGTTATCAGCGTCACGTTAATGAGCATTTATATTGAAATATTGCACCACTTAGTCTGCTATCTTTTGTAAAAGACATACAGGGTATTAATAAAACGCTTAGCGGGACATTAATATTGTAAATCTATGAAACATCCTGTGCAAAAAATTATGAGTGCATTAAATTTACAGCGTGGAGAAGAAATTCTTATCTATTATGCATTTTAATAGCGTAATAATTTTCGGTTTGCATATTAAGATAACGTAAATGACGCAAAATATGAAATATCAATAAATATGTTGATAACTCAACACTGTTCATCATCGCCGTCTCGGGGGGCGGCGAATTTAGCTGCGTTATTGGTGTTACATTATTCAAGAAAATTATTATTCACTTTGCGAACGATTTTTATCCCGCAAACTATAATTGAGTTTCGCTCAAGTTTTTCTTTTTGCTCGGCTACAAGAGTTGCATATCTACATTGATTTTACGCACACTGCTGCCATCTGCCAGTGTGTGTAAAGCGAGTTAGTTGTTGAATTTGTCCAGCGCGCGCTTCGTACATTTACTGCAAATGAGAACCCCCGACGCCTATGAATATTAAAAAGGACTTTAAAACAGTTTTGCCTCAATTCATCCTCATCGCGCGCTCCTATTGCGATTCCAGTGAGGCGTGCGTCGTGCTACGACACAACTTGTCGAATAAGTTTTCTATTTCTCGGCTGCTTTTTTATCGGCCTCGCGTATTATTACGTTTTATTGCGCAACAACGAGAGACAAGAAGCCGATGTACGAGAGAATTGCATATTCCCGCAGCGAGTTAACATAATTGCATGTCGATTTTAAGTGAACCCGCTTTATTAATTGCCTTCCTGCGCAGCGGCCAAGAACTCGCCAGAGCAAGGATAATTGGGATTCAATTTAAAAATGCAACTTCCGTCCGGGTTTATTTCCACGCATAGAGCACGGAAGTGGAAGCGGAAGTGGGGAAAATGCAAATAATTCGAAATTAAATGCATCTCATCGCTTTTCCAGTCGCTCGCTCGCTTTCCGTCTTCGATTTCTTTGATTCCCCAATGAAAGGAAGGAATTTAAGATAAGGATTTTAATCTCAACACACAAGGATTTCTTCTAGGATAAATTATAAACAAAGGAAAATATCTAGTATAATTAATTAATAATTATCTTGTGCACCTTCTTTTGTGAAATCAAAATCTCTAGAAATTGTTGAGGGAAAAACGTCGAAAGTACACTTTAACATTCGTTTCAATTTCCTTCAAGTTCTTTCTCAAGTTTTGCCTTTACCATGCCAACAATAATCGAATTTTCCATTTGAAGGCACTTTGGCTAGCAACGATTTCGTTGGCCATTTCTGAGTGATTGAGCAAGCGCGAACGCGAAACAAACTACAAAGCTTCCTGTATGCAAAGAAGAAAATTCACGCTTTCCTCTTCCACACACACACACATTTCCTCTCACTGCCTTTGTGCCAATTTGACAATGCGACACTTCATTCCAAACTAAGACGAAGGCAAAAGGGAAAAAAATCACAGTTATTTGCGAAAGAAGAGCACGTTTTGCCGCAGTACCTTATTACCTCACACCTTAATTCCGGCTGTGCTCCGAATATCATCTTGAGCGCGCCACTCTCCAGCGGGAATATAAACGCGCGCGCCTCGAGAAAGATTTGTTGCTCGTTACAGCTGTAAATTTACAATTCGTACGCGGCGCGCATTAGCGCAAGACGAAGAAATTTAGATACAACACCAGAAGTGTTCCTGCGCCGCCTCCGCGTTTGTTACCTGTGCGCCTCTTTGGCTTCCTGCCTGTGCACACTTATTGACACAGAGGGAGTCCCGGAAGGTGGCGTGTTTCTTCAGAGGATTCGAGAGTAAACTCTTCGCGTGCTTGCGCAGCAAGGCGTACACAAGCTAAGGGATGTAATGCGGCTGTGTAATTTGATATTAAACCTAAAACGAATAGGCTTGAGGGTAGGCAGCGTCTTGCTATCACTTCGTCTTTGTACAAGAACGAAACGTAAATTACCACTGGAAAATCGAGTTTTCCTTCGTTCCAGGAATTTTTGATGAAAGGAACGAACATAAATAAAAGAAATCCTTGCTGGGTATTAATTGAATATATTTAGTGGTTTATGAAGTCGTGTTTATAAACTCTGCAAAACTCTAGCAAAATATCTAACAATTGTGCGAAATACGATCCTCGTCGTCGTGCAATTTAACTAACATCTTCTTTGTATTATTGTCATTTTTCGTTTCATTCGCCGCCGACGGCATTACTACCTCTTCCACCGACTGCCGCCGCCACCGCTGCCGCCGTCGTCGCCGCAGTTTCTCTTCGTTTAGCAATCCGCCGCCGGAGTTGCCGCCTTAAGGTTGGCATCTCCATTGCACTTTGTTGAAACGCACAGCCAGACACCCCATAAACTTGACACGCAGTGCAAAGGCTTCCTCCCTTCCTTTCATTTCTTCATTTCGTGTGCTCGCTTGCTTTAGCCCTCTAACGCCTACCGCGAAAAAATAACGCGGAATAATACGGTTTTGTATTCACTTTGCTATTTTTGTACATCTTTTTGCATTTCCACCCACTCTCTTCCTCCCACCCTCTCAACATATGTGGAAAAACCTTATAAGCGTGTATTTCACCCTCTTTCCCATGGCTTTTTCTCATTTCTCTTCATATTCGTCAATGCTATACGTCTCTATACTTCTTTTGGGCTTTTATTTTTCTTTTGCTATTGTATACTTTGTAGAATTTTGCACCCTGGATTATTCCGGGGGAGGAAAAAGGAAAAACAACAGACGCCTCACTCGTTCATTCATAGAGCCCCTCACAACGCGTGGGCTTTTTACGATTTCGCCATAAATGGAGAAAAACGGAAATGCCAAAAGTCCAGGGAATTGCAACCTGCGCTCCTGGTTATCAAACACCCTCCCTCTGCACCTTCGTGCAAGAATAATGCTTACTACCCTTGAAAATACCTAAGACCTCAGTCGATTGCTTGCTTGCCTACGCAGCAAGGGATGAAGGGATGTCAATGCCGGAAAACAAGGGAAGGAAAACGTCATGGCATAAGGGGGCAAACCGGGAATGAAACCGTAAAAGATGCAATTTGCTCGCCGCGTAATTGAGATCGGACTTGTACTACTTCACCTGCACCAAGGTGTAAGTGCGCTTTTTCCGGTTAGCGTTTTTCCGATTTCTGCTTTGACCAGCACGGCTGCTTCGTCAAATATGAACGACTTAAAGGGCGGAAGGGGGGGGAATGACGTATTTTATAAACACATTTGCCAAGCGTATATTGAATCTGGCGTATGCTTTGATGTTTCATACAAGTGCACATTGCACCACATACAGGGTGTACCCAAAAACACTTCAAAATGTAATTATCACTTAACACAAAGAAATATTCGTAAGTTGATGAAAATTAAAATTTTTTATAGATGGAATTTATTGAAACACTCTATATAAATAAGAAACGTAGCACTTTAGGAATTGCAATCTTTAGCAAAGGTGAAACGCATTTGCAAAGCGCATTTTAAATTTAAAACTCTCAGTGAAGATATTGAAAAGCTACGCAGTGGAAGACTAATTGAAAACTAAATATTTTTTCAATTTAGCCCACATCCCAGGAGGATCGCGTGCAGTTTTCCAGCTTGTTTTCCTACCTTTCCAAAACGTTTCCTCGTTTTTTTCTATTTTTCATTTACATTCCAATGTTGCTATATACAACACGCGTTTTCATCGTTTTGCTCGCGCTGCGTTTTCAGTTTTGGTTCATGTTCGTTGACTTTCAGCGTGCGCGAGTTTGCCATGTGTGGATTTTTATAGCTCGAGCATGTAATGGTTTATTTGAGTGGCCCGTTCGAATGGACGCAAAAAACATAGAAACGTGCCGCTCTCCACGCAATTCCGGTGAGGATTTCGCGCGGCACGCAGTCCGGACTAATTTGCAGAGATTAACGTTGCTCCAGTCGTACAAATACGTGCCGTATGCGTCGTTTTGTCCACCCCCGAACGTCGGGAAAGGCGGAAACACTAGTCGGGTCGTTGTTGTTGTTGTTGTTGTTGCTCGAATTGTCCTTTCTCTATTGTTCTCTTTGTCATGTTGAATGTTTATTGTGTTTTTGTTTAGATCTAAATCAACACGAACGTTTTGGACAGGTAAATGGAAGTCAAAATTAGTTTGTAATTAAATTTACTTTTGTCAATTTATAAATAATGCCTGAAGATTTAATTATTATGTTACGCTGAATGTATATAGTAGCCAGTAATTATATATAATCACGGGTAAATTTAATAAATATAATAAATGAATAAATTCTCGAAATTTATTACCGGTGATATTAAAAGTTTTATCAGTAAGAAACAAAATAAGGGAGACTTTTACATCTGAATGCCAGAATAAATTCACAAAATACGGAAATTTTCTGAAACTTGCAAGCCCGGTAAGTGAAAATATAGAAAATCTGACAAACTACGTAATTTTGAATTTCTTAACAGTCTCATATGATTAAATACGTAAATGTATAATATTTGTAGTAATAAATTGATTAATATTTACAAAATATCAATAATTTATCAAATTTACCGAACGTAATGGTAATTATGCATAATTACCAATCATTTATCACTTTTCCCATACATGTAAAGTTCCTACGTAATCCTAAGCGTAGAAATTACAAATTGGAAAAAATAGTTTTTTTAGATAAATCAATTCACAATTTCTGAGTAAATTTATTAAAAATGTGTCATAAATAGCGTTTTTATTTCGAAAATATATTGGATATATTAGGGAAATCAGCGAGCATATTGAAAGAGAGAATTCAAGTCTGATAACTGCATGTATAGAAAATGTGGCACTATGAACTATGAAATTTTAAATTTCTTAATAGTCTCATATCTATACTAATATATAAAGCTGAATAGTTTGTTTGTTCGTTTATCAGGAACTACTTATTCGAATTGAAAAATTCTTTTTGTGTTGAATAGACTATTAATCGAGGAAGGCTATAGGCTATATAACATCACGTTGCAACTATTA
>JARJDV010008697.1:0-57417 GCA_030264675.1 Anaulacaspis nigra | reverse complement strand
TTATGTAAGGACAAATTTTGTAAATAAATAAATAATAAGAAAAATGTTGTTTAAAATGCTCAAAATTTTATCTTCTAATGATGATAACGTTTGATATTGACTGAGATTTGTCATTAAATTATCTATTTTATAGTGGTAACAGCGTCGTTCACTTGGTTAAAATCGATTTGAAATTGTTTCGACACTTAAAATCCAAAAATTTAGAAAAATTAATTTCTCTACGAAGATATAATATTTAAGAAAATATTATTTTGTCATTATAAAGTTTATTAGTTACAGTTTATATACAGATGCAATAATTGTTCAATTTTGACAGTTAACAAACAATTATTAAACATATCGCCCGATTTAAATTATGTTTTCCGATTGATAAAATTCTGATATTCATTTATCCATTAGCAAAAGAAATATTTCAAGAAAATCATTAATTTCATGACAATTTTCATTTTTCCGGATTCATCAGCAAAGATCTTGTAAAATAAGAACAATATTGTTTACAATGCTCAAAATTTTATCTTCTAATGATGATAACTTTTGATATTGACTGAGATTCGTCATTAAATTATCTATTTTATAGTGATAATATCGTCGTTCACTTGATAAAAGTATTTTAAATTGTTTCTGCGCTCAAAATCCAAAAATTTTTAAAAATTCATTTTTCTATAAAAATATAATATTTAGGAAAAGACAATTATATCATTAAAAATTCTATTAACGGGAGTTTATATAGATATAATAATTGTTCCTACTTGACGTTAAATTATTGTTAAATTATCCCACATTCACATCGGATGGTTTCAGATTGATAAAATTCGACCATTTATTTATCCACTAGTAGAAGAAAATTTTAAAGAAAATCATTAATTTCACGACATTTCACCTCTTTAATCGAATGCACGATTTATAAACTAGGGTCGTGTGAAATAAGAAACATTTTGTTTAAAACCCTCAAAATTTCAAACCATCGATTTACAATTTTTTTCCACAAAAAAACTAATTTCTCTTTGAAAATGTAAGACATAAAATATATTATTTATGACATATAAAAGTTTATTAATTACAATTTCTATGGATATAAATAGTTTTATTGAACAAGTACTACGAACTTGGAAAATTACTTTTGAATATGACGTTTATGTAACAAGTCAATCGCAACGCAGAAATTCTTCGAGTTTGACTTCAAATTGTAGCTAAACTATCCATCCAATTTTAATTATATTTTCAGATTCACAAAATTCAGCTATGCCTCCACTCACTTATAAAAGAAAATTTCAAAAAATATCATTATTTAACATCATAATTGAAATTATTACAAGAAATTTAAATACGCTGAAACGTCAGTTTCAAAACTTTTTCACAATTAAATATAATAAAAGATTTTTTAGAACTGTACAGCAAATTTCATTTTTTTAGCGATTCACTCAGTATATAACCATAAAAAATCAAGATTTTAAATAAACGCACCTGTTCTAACCTAACAAAAATACAATAAGTATTTCATCTTATCAAATCAGCGTCTAGTGCATAAATAATGTGTTGTTCAACCGTTAATAACAAATGAAATGTCTCAACAATAACAAACAAACTTTTAAAATACACAAAATATTTCTGAATTCAATTAGACCCGCAATGAAAAACTTTAATTGCCATGTCTTTATCGTTTGGGAAAGGTCAAGGCTAAATGATCCGTAGCCCGCTTTTTTCGCCATCACATCCTCCTCCTCCTCCTCCTGCTAAGCCAAACAACGATTGTCGGGCTGTTATTAATGCATCACGAGTGCTTTTTTGTTCGCGCTCTCTTTTTTCCTGCGCAGAATATTGCTACCTTAAAGACAACAACACATGGCAACATTTACTTTTTTGCGCGTGCGCGCACGACAATAACATGCATTGTTCGGACGAGCGAAGAGATGCATGGACGACTTATTATAAAATAATAACAACTATTAATAATTTATATGTGCGATGCGTGTGCGCATGCGCATGCGCAGCTTCAAAAAGTCGCCGAGGTCGCGGCGGTAAAAACTTTTCATCGTTCGTTCGTCGTCTCCAAGAACGGCGCTGAAAAAGCAGCGGCTGAAGAAGATGATAAAGAAATGCATCGCGATGTAAATGGAGAAAAAGCGGTCGACTGCAGCGTTCGTCGTATGGACGAACTATAACACAGCGAGCGCGATGCGTCCTAACCAACAAAAAAAACAAAAGTTACAGGACTAAGGAAGAAATCCGAGATATGTCAATGATATCAACGCTGCGCATGCGCACAATGCATCTGCGCATGCGCACAACTAAAGGAGAGAAGAAAAATCATAATAAACAAAAAACTGAAAAACAGCCACAATAACTTGATGGTCCGATTGGCAATGTGATGCGCGTACTTCTTTTTACATCGCGTCCTCTTTTTTCCTGCTTCATAACCTATTACATAGTTGCTTGTATTTATATTTAGAATTAATTCCATCATTGCTTACACGAAGCTCTGCTTGTTTTTATGTTAAGTTTGCATTATTTGCCAGTTTTTTTTGCTTATTATTCCATGTTGAGGTTAAGAAATGAAGAATTCTTAATTATGTCAAGTCTGACTCACTTATTGTAATTGAAATCCTGTTGCGGTCAATTTTCTATTGATTTTTAATATTTTTCAATTAAATTACATTTTATCGATCTTGTCTTGAAGAAAAAACCAAGAAAAAAACAAGCCTACTGTATAATTACGTGGTGAGAACCTCATAAAGTAAAATTCTCATCCAACTAGCCTCTTCCCATTGAAAAAATATGTAAATACATCCGAGAAACAAAAAAAAAACTGACAGCAAAAAGACGCTTAACCAAGAAAAGTCTAGAAAAAATAAAGTGGAAAGACAAAAAACATCTCGCATCATCCGATTTGCATAGTCATGATGCAATAATGAGATGCAAAAGAGTGCGAGTGCATACATTGTGTCAACCCTAACCCTATTTCACGCAAAAATGCTGGTCAACGAAAAAAATGAACTGTCCGAAAAAAAACGGCGACCCCACACAAAAAATATGGCAGGTAGCTAACACTTTTTTCCAAACATTTCACCCTTCACTTACGCCCTTCCCCTCGTGCGCTACCTGCGCGGAAGAAAAAAGATTGGGGGTAGGTTTTACCCTGATTTTGCTGAGGGTGAGTTTTCCGTGGGGTTAGCTCCTCCTAGCCGTTACGAAATCGAAGGGAAAGAACTTTTATGATTGGAGCTTTCCACGATACATAACGAATTTCGCTGCATACAATTGAATTCACAATGGAGGTTTGCGTTTTGTTCGAATACAAACAAACGAGATGAATTGTGCAAAAATACTTTGTATGGGTCACATCTTGATTAAGCAATTACGAAATCGACGCTGGCTTCGCATCCGGGCTAAACAATAAGCAGTGTTGCCAGCGTCGAAACCTAACCCCACAAATTTCGCAGCGCGGGGGTTGAGGCTGCTGCTGTTAATTTGCGAATTATTGCAATCGTGGTTAGCCATATGGCAATAACAAGCATTTCTCAGTAAACTCGGCGAATGCATTGTGCACGTTTGAACAACGAGTACACTTTTTACGCATGCGTACGCGCTTGTGTCCCCTTGCAATACTCGCGAGTAGCGCGCATTTCTTCTTCAGTGCATGCCCAAGCGAGCTAACGCTTTTTATTGCCGCCGCCGCTTACTGCAGAAGCTTTTAAATACAGCAAACGCCATCCGAGCTGCGCTTTCTTACCGACAAATTCCCATCTCAGCCATCGGAAAGCCCGCGCTGATTAGACGTTCGCTCGTTAGGCACAATTAACAATTTTCATAATGATCACGTTTGCCTTTGCTTTTTCTCTCTGGTCGAGAAAGAGACTAAATTGGTTTGCCGTTTTTGTCTCGCGTCCGAATATTATTAGATTCTCTGCCTGTCACTCTCTCGCTCCCGCTCAGTGTTGCGCCATAATGAAAAAGAATTAAATCATTGCGTCTGCGCACTAGCCACTCTTCACTCAATCTCAGTGTTGTCAATTCTTTTTTTTGCGTGCGTCAATTGTAATAGAATAACCTTAATAGACGTTTAAAACACTAATAATTGCGGTTCATTAGCGTTTTTGTCTCATTTTTCGAAAGTAGTAAATGAGTTTTAATTTCTTCGTGGTGCTCGCGTTCGAAAAAAGTTATTTCGTTTAGCTCAAGTTAATAACGGCGGCCGTTGTCTGAACGTTTGCAATTAGATTTTGAGCACTTGTATATCTAAATTACGTTTTAATTGCGCGTGCGCTTTTTGCTCCACATTCGAACGAAACGAAATTAACTCACCGGTATTGTTGTGATTCTTGCTCATCACCTTGCGCGGAATGCTGGCCGCAGCCGGCGAGGATGTGTTGCGCACTAATGCGGACACGCACAGCGCGGAAGGAATGCTATTCGTCGAGGCGGGAACGAGTGCACCAGGTGCTGAAGACGACGACGCCGCTGGCGATGCTATCATCGACGACGTAATCTTGGGACTCTGGCGTGCACTGACACTGTTCGTCGTGTGGAAAGAGTTTGTCGATGGGGGACACGAATTCGTGAGCACTTCCTCCGCATTGTTGCTATTGTTGCTGTGATTGCTATTGCTATCCATTTCGTACACCATGAATTCAACGTCTTTTCTAGCGCATGCCGCGTTGCTAGATGGCACTCTAACCGCAGAATCACTACGTTGCGAGGACGATCAGGACGAGGAGTCCTTCTTCGAAGACGACGTGTGTGTCTCTGCGCGCCGCTCGTGAGGCAGTGTGAGCCGCACTGGCCGCAGCGCAATGGCAAACTGCAGTCGCGAGGTTTTGTATTGTTTGTTATGTACGCCGTATGGATGTATGAGTGCGTGCAACGCGCTCGTTGCCGCTGCGGCTTTTTTGCTCTCTTCTCGTAGTCGTTTTGTTGTTTCGGCGGCATCGCGTGCATGTCTTTTTCTCTAGCTTGCTTGCACACTGCGGCTTAAGCTCCCCCACTTGGCAGCGAGCGCGCCCCATCAGCCAATGCCGTCGCCGCCGTCTACGGAGCAAAAACAGGAAGGAACAACCTCTGCATGGCCAACTGACTACCTCTCTCGTGCACGCACTCGGCCGGTCAGCCACCTTTTTTCTAGGTTACCCCTTGGCCCAGTTCTTCGCCAGCTCAGGTAGCGCAGCATCCGAGGAGCACAGCGACGCGTAAGACTGCGTAATCTCATTACGCAAGTATTCTTCCTCCCTGTGCGCCCCTCATATGCATACGCACGGTGAGTGACCGTGCGGATGAATATGTATTAGATGCTAATGCGCTGTCCGCTTTTTTCAGCGCAAGACAACAGAAAAAACAATCAAAAAACGCGCCGTGATTACAATAGAGTGGTCATAGAAAAAACGCACGAAAAAGTGAAAGGGTTCGAGATGCAAGTTTTTTGACTTGTGCTCTGAACTTGGGAATTCTTCGCTGTCGAAGATTCCAGCTTATTAGCTATTCCGGCTGAAGAACAAACTCAAATAATTACCAAGAAGATAAATTCAACTTGGATGTTTTTTTTTTCAAAACGCATACGTTCTATTTGTGTTACGTGTTATAATAAAATATTCACAATTAAAACTTTGTTACGGTATCAACAATTAATAAATTACGAAAAGAAAATCGAATGTCATTTGGGAATGCTTGAAATAAAAGTGCCCTCTTTGCCGATCTGCAGCGCGCGCAAAACGAGTGCTTTATCAATCTCCGCCTGCAGAGGTTTCTCGTTGTCCAGGCATAATTCATGCGCACGTTCGCCGAAATGTTGAAGGACTTTGATGCGGTAGTCAACCACAGTCGAGACTGGATTACCCGTGAGTGTAAGGTACTCCAAACATGGCAATTCTCCAATACATGAGACATCTTCAACGTGCTGAATGCGATTCGAACTCAGAGTCAGGGAAACGAGTGAGAACATTTTACGCAGGCCTTGTACGCGCTCAATGTGATTCTGCGATAGATTCAGTGATAACAGATTGCCTAATCGTGTATGTAAATCGTCGCAATCAGTTATCCGGTTGTTGGAGGCGAAGAAGTACTTTAGTCGTGGAAGCGACGACAAATTGTTGATGTGTTCAATGTAATTGTCATTGAGAATGAGTGTTTCAATGTTTGGTAATAATTTGATGCTTTCGTCGATCGATTTTAACTTGTTTGAACTTAAATCCATTTTTGTTAGTGATGTCCATTTCTGGAAAACTGAGATATTAAATACTATGTCAACTTTTTTGGTGTGAATTTCTACCTGATTATTGTTAATACTATCTCGATGCACGGTATCACATTGTAAAATTTGTGAAATACTTTCAATACTTGTAAAATGCACTGTCAAAGATTTTAGGCTAGTGCGCATGTGCCCAACGGTCAGAACATTCTCGAAGCTGTATTTGTTAATTAATAGTGATCCAACAGCCTAAAAGTAAAAAGTACTTTATAATTATTTACTTATTTGAGATAATTTTATACCTTAAAAGGTGTAAAATCTATTTCTAAATTGTTTGGGCAAATGTTACTTGTTATATGTCGATTTCTACCCTCAATTTGCAGATTTTTCAATTGTGAGCACACTTCAAATACATTTGTCAAATCACTAGCTTTATCAGCCGTTTCAATTTTGGGAAAAGGAAATTTCAAACATGTACCAACAGCGTGTAACTGAAATAACAATTAATTACAAATTATTTTAGTGATAATTTGATTATAGCACACCTCAAGTGGATTAAAAATTTGCATCTTTCCTGACATTAAAATAGCATCTCCTTTTCTATAAAACTTCACAGCCATCACTTGCAGTAGATAAAACACATCATACAAATGCAAATGAAGAAACTCAACAAATACTTGTGGCATTGTCCGAGTTAAATAAATGAGCATATTTTGCAGGTATTCTTCCAATGCTTGCTGTCGAGCCTTGATGAACTCAGGATCCTTATTGCCAAATACTTTCTTTGCAGGTAAAATATCTTTGGATACTCCATGGTCTAATACTAAACTGTTGTGCAACTCATGAAATTCACTATATCGATGAGCCACTGTCCATTCCACATCCGCAATTTTCACATTTATATTGTAATAGATCACCGAATTGACTTCTTCGACTTTCGGAATTGTTATATGAGCATCTTGTTGATTTAGCCAGTAGCAAGCCATGCTAAAAAATATACTTTGTCATTCAGCAATTCAAAATGAATAATTAAATTATCAAGCGATTAACAGTAATTACCTGTTATTGATTTCTTATAACTTGTTCAGGGAGAATATCAATTCATTAATAATGAGTTAGCACTTTAGCACCTTCATACTTAAATTGTTATAAAAATAAGCATAACGAGAAAGTAGAACAACAAAACAGCTGTTTCTTAGAAGGTTATGTATGCTATTGCCACCCATCCTTACAAGATGTCGCATCGTGTGCAAAACTTTGAAAAGTTTGAAAGTTTTAATTCAAAATACAACCTTTATAACCTAACTATGCACTAGTAAACTAAATCATCAATAATGCGTAATTTTACATTTATTGCAATAAAATACATATTATGGTGGTGTAATTCGTATGAATTTTAAGTATTAAGGACTATTCAAGTGGAAGATCATCAAGCGCAACTACAACAGCGACGGTCACGACGGCGGCAGCAGGAGCGCGCTAATATTCCCGTGAGCGGCAAACGGGAGCGAGCAGGATGCACTGCGCGGCGGCCAGGCACAATCCTATCTATAGTTGGACCCTTCTATTTATATTTGGCACTCGACGCTGTGAAACGAGCTGCGGCGTCCATGCATATACCAGCTTAGCCGGAGTGACCGTTTGTTCGTCGGCGAGGCACGCGCGATTTCCAGGATCACCACGCGGCCGAGGACTCGCTCACCACCAACCAACCAGGTGTGTGTGCTTCCCCTAACAGTGCGTGTGTGTCTACGCCGTGCGGCAGAGGTGTATGTGTGTGTGCGCCACAGCCATATGTGCGTAAATAGTTTGCAAACGTGCAAAAGTTAACCTCAAGTCGCTCTCTCCTTGAGCACACTCAGGAATAGGACTCACGTAAGGGAGCAACGCATTCGTCCACTTAGAATGTGGTGAGTCCTTTGCTTGCCAAATTTTTGCTTTCACCCGTGTGCATCCTTGCCGCCTCCCGTGCGAATCGTACGCACATAGGATTAAAACCTATCTGTCTGTCTATCTGTGCGAATTGATGAAGTAGGGAATTAGGGAACGCATTTTTAGGTGTTCCGCGAGTGAGTCAAGCGCGCAATGTGTGTGCAGCTGAACGAGCGCTCGGCAAATCCGTGGCGTGGAATTATTATTAGACGCGCGCAAACGTTCGTTCGTTTGCTATCCTTAAACACACGCGCGCAAGTAATTCAAGCACACGAAGCACACAGGCGTCGATGAAACATTCATGCGACGACGAGTGATGCGCTGATGATGATTATTCGATTCGAATGAGGCGGCAGAGAGCGACCGACCGACCGACCGACCCCCTTTAAACTCGCTGCGCGCTGCGCTCACTCTCCCCCTAGCGCTCCGACTATATAGGTTAAATTTACAAGGATGACACACAAACACATAAAATGAGCGCGAGCGATGATATCATCGATTAAGCGAGATTATTTTTAGGTTAGCGAATCTTTTGTAACTCAACGAGCAAATATTCGTCGCGCATCGAAATCAGAGGGGTTGTTTTGAAACACACACACACACATTTCGATGCAACCCACAATTCGGCACTGTGCTCTGTTGTCGGTTCTCGCAAATGATGGCGTTGCCTGCCGCACGAGATGCCACTGGGAATAATTGCATTGGGGGAGGCGAAACGAACGTGTTCCCGTTTTGCGTCAGCCAGCGCCTTAAACGCGCGAAAGCGAGACGCACGCAGAAACGAACGGAAGCGCAGCAAAACAGAACGGGCTGCCTTTCGCCGCCGCCGCCGCCGCTAGTCCGTATGCGGGTGGAGATTCAATCGGTCGCGCAGCGCTGCACCACCTCCGTTGCCGCCGCCGTCGTTGCCGGTCATCAACCACCTCTTTCAACGTCGAACGTAAACAATTCGAATCAAGGATAATAACAACAACAACCACCACAATTAATTAATAATCAAAAGCGTAATTAGTGCGCGTGTAATTACTAAATTAAATTAAATAATATACGTTTAAGTAAATTAAGACAAACATTTGCAAAGAGGGAAAGGATAATTAAAATTGTGCATAATTTGCACGAGTTGTGCGCAGTGCATCAAAGGTGCGCATATGTAACATTGCGAGACAAAAGAAGAGGAAAGAGCGTACGTACGCAGTGCGTGTGCCGTGTTGCCCAGTAACCGACTGTACGTTTCCGGGAAAGTCGAGGAAAAACTCATTAGCGACAAAGTGCGTACGCGTAGAGCATTCCGCGAATTATTCCAAAGCAAAGAAAGCAAGCGAGAGAAAGAGAGATAGAAAAAGGCGATTGCAATAATTCGAAACGAGTGCGCGAGAAACTCGTGCAGTAAGTGATAGATGCGTGAACCACCGGCGATGTGCAGCTGAACGGCGGCGGCAATCTTATTATTGGGTGATGTCAGTGCCGGCGCATCGACGCGATGGAGTGTGCCCGCTGCCGTGATGCGTCGTATACCGCCGCCGCCGCCGCCGTCGCTTCCGCACAGCCGCTGCTAATTACAAGCACCGCTGCTGCATCAGCGTTTGAGACTGAATCAGACTTGTTTCACTCGCATGCTCGTAATGGATCCGCCAATTTATTCGCCCGGTGAGCACACTCTACACACTCATCATCATTCTTTGGGTTACCATTACGTAAATGAAAACACAATAACAAAAACAAAATTCTAGAATGCGATTTAAGTCGCAAAGCTGACATTTCAAGTTGTCAAAGAAGGATAAATCCTTATTCAAGTGGGATATCAATTGAGCAAATGCGAAAAGCGTGCGTGGTATACGCGCATAATTTGCTCCATCGCCGCCACCGCTGCCGCCGACTGCGGTGAGGGTATTGGCGGCATGTGTGTGTGCAAGATTCCCGAAAAACGCATCACCGTCATCGCGCGCGAGCGAGCGATGCTCACCACGCCCTTGGCGGATCGATATTCGGATCGCACGGCGGGCGGCGGGCGGCGTGCTCGTCTTGCACGTTGGTATGCCGCATCCGGTCGGCTTTGTCTATACCACCGTCGACGTCGTCGCCGCCGCCGCAGCCACCGCGCGCGTCACAGCGGCGACTTGCTTTCTGTTTTCGCAAAACATACAACCACACACATGCACGGATGAAAGATGTGTTGCATACGTACACCTGATTGATTAACTTATAGCCTCGCTGTGGTTGAAGTTGTCGATGTTGATTTACTCGCCATTCTATTAATCCTTGCTCGCAGAGGATAAAAGGACGCATGTCATGTGCGATAGGTGTTTACCGCATGCGTTCGCAAACAATTTGCGCGAGGATATGCATTGTTTGCGCCCTTTTCGGAGCGATGCAGTTGAATTGCGTGCGCGCGTGTGTGCAGGACGAGTGGGACGATCTCGGTGCAGTGGCCCTCTTTGCACCGCAAGCGCGCGCGAGTGCGCGCTATGTAGGTCAAGTTTCGTGTTGCCGCCGCCGTGAATCTAGTTCAATGAACCGCCTGCCTCCGCGCCACACCGCGCCAATGTACTCAACATCCAGCTTATTTTAATGCATTCATTGCATTGTCTTTTTCCTCCTGCTTTTACATCCTTTAAAATGGCGTTCCTCAAAACTTTTGACATTTCCATGTTTAATTTGACACTTGACAGATGTGTCATAATATAAAAAGCATTAGAAAACGTGTTCTCGAGGTTAGAAAACGAATAGAGAAGGATTCGTTAAATTGCTTTTAGGTATTTTCTCTTTATTCTGAATAACAAATTCTTAGAGGTTAGGAAATGATGAAGAATTTATGTTAAACTTCTTTTAGATATATTCGAA
Source organism: Anaulacaspis nigra (assembly GCA_030264675.1). Lineage (NCBI taxonomy): Eukaryota > Metazoa > Arthropoda > Insecta > Coleoptera > Staphylinidae > Anaulacaspis > Anaulacaspis nigra. The sequence goes on along the minus strand of JARJDV010008697.1, from coordinate 46,466 downwards.
TCTCATAACCTTTATTTACGGTTATAATGGTAACTAAATATTTGTGAGGTTAGGATATAATGCAGTAATGTTGTTTATTAAATTGTTTTTCTATTTGCTCTATCGATACATTCTTTCAATTTGGGAAATTTCTGTTTATTCTAATTTATTTTCATGTCATTTACTAGTACGTAAACAGTCTTGAGGTTATGAAAATTTAGAGAACTTTTCTTGTATTTCTAAACGACATTTTATCTTTATTCTTTCCAATGGCAATGTTATATGCATTATTTGTTGTAAAAAACGTAATTTTGAGGTTAAAATATAATAGGGAATTTTTATTAAATCTCTAAACGACATTCTAAGCCTTATTCTTTGCAATCGTAAGGTAATATGCATCATATATCGTGAGAATAGTGATTTTGAGGTTAAAATATAATAGAGAATTTTTATTAAATCACTAAATGATATTTTAACACGTATTATTTACAATCGTTATATAATATGCATCATTTATTGGAAGAAAGGTGATTTTAAGGTTATTATAATATAATAGGGAATTTGTATTAAATTACTAAATGACATTTTAACCATTATTCTTTGCAATTGTAAGGTAATATGCATCATTTATTATAAAAAATTTTGAGGTTAAAATATAATAGGGAATTTATATTAAACCATTAAATGACCTTTTAAGCCTTTTTCTTTCCAATCTTAATGCAAGATGCATCATTTATGGGAAGAAAAGTATTTTTGAGGTTAAAATATGATAGGGAATTTTTATTAAATCACTAATTGACATTTCAACCCTTATTTTTTTCAATCGTTGTGTAATATTCATCATTTATTGCAAGAAAAGTATCATTGAGGTTAAAATATAACCGGGAATTTATATTAAATCGCTAAATGACATTTTATCCCTTATTCTTTACAATTGCAAAGATAATATGCATCATTTATTGTAAAAAAGAACCATTTTTGAGGTTAAAACATAATAAGGAATTTATATTAAATGATATTTTAAGTCTTATTCTTTCCAATCTTAATATAATATACATCATTTATAGGAAAAAAGTATTTTTGAGGTTAAAATATAATCGGGAGTTATATTAAATCACTAAATGACATTTTAAGCCTTATTCTTCCTAATCTTATTGTAATATACTTCTTTTATTGGAAAAAAATATTTTTGAGGTTAAAATGTGATAGGAAATTTTGATTAAATGCCTAAATGATATTTTAACCCTTAGTATTTACAATCGTAATGTAATATGCATTATTGTTTGGAAGCAAAGTATTTTTGAGGTTAAAATAAGACAGAGAATTTATATTTAATCACTAAATGACATTTTAACCTTACTTTGAAACGTAAATAAGAAGGATTATTTAAGTAATTTTATATTAAAAATGTATTTACATAAAATCCTTGACATACAGACTATGAAAACACACGTGGCGCGGCGCTGTCATCGCGAGGAAAATAAATGGATAATGAAAGAAAACAAATGATTCACATTGCGTTATGCGTACGAACGCACTGCAGGACTGCGGCGGAGGCGGAGGGCGGCAACGTTTTGAATTCGACGAAGGTTTCTTCGTCTATAAGTAGAGTACGGTACGTTTACTTGCACTGCGAACGGGGCAGCGCGCACGTTAGCGGAAGCAAAAAGGAGGAATAAAAGTGTAAAACGCAATCCACTTTGAAATTTATTACCACTGCAGACCAACGTATCGTGCGCATACACACACGGACACACACGTAAACTGCGCACGAGAAAGACAAATATGGCGGAATATATATATATAGATATATGGAGGGTGTAAATTTACGTTGTTCATTGAGCGCCAGACGAAACTTTATGCGATCGCAGGTCGTACGTAGTATTTTATAATTTTTCATTACGGCGAGCGCGTGCACAATGCGAATTGGCATATCCTTGAAATTGTTCGAGTTATTCCAAGGACGAAGACGCGTCTGGTCATTCGGCGCTCTATTAAACATTTTATTACCCGACACATGCGCAATTACATGTCGCTGGCTGTGCAAATGTTTTATCGGGGTATGCAAAAAATTTTAATGGCTTAATAATGTAGGTTAGCTGGAGGCGTCATCAACAGTAGGAGTCTGGATTTAGAGGAGAGCTGTTAATGATGGATTTAAGAAGTATAAATTTTATTATCAGCTCTATTGCGAATTTTATATAAGTAAAACAGTATTAAGCAATAGACGATAAAAATTGATAAGTTAAATAATTTACTTAAGAGGTTAGAAAACGGTTAGAAGGGTTTTGTTTTTTGTTAAAGGTATTTTTGTTGATTTTTTAAGGTTATCTAGAAGGCAATCTATTTCAGTATAAATCTCTTAGAACAACAATGTATTACAGTGATGGCGAACCTATGACACGCGTGTCAGTGCTGACACGCATCTTCAAATTTTATGAATCAAATATTTTTCTCTAATAATAGTCGGAGTAATTGTCCAAGTTTCAATGAAATATGCAAAACAAGTATCCAAATGCAAATCTTTGATCTCATAATTTTGGTTTTTGTGTTTCAAATGGCATTAAATAAATAATTAACCTACAAAAATTATAAATATTTCCTTTTAATAGTCATTTTTGTGGTGTGCGACACGCGATAAAAATTGATTTTTTGGTGTGGGACACACGGAAAAAAGTATGTTTCCATTTTTGAAAAATTTGACACACCAAACATAAAAGATTCGTTATCACTGGTCTATTACAACCCTTAGCGTAAATTTTATTCAGAATTTAAGAGAGTTTCTCAGAATTAAATTTTCAATTTTTTTTCTTATTCTTTTCTACATTCTAAATAGGGTTCGAGATTATGAAACTTTTAAAGTTGAACATTTTTCAAATTTTTTTCATATCTTTTATAAATTTGATTCAGGATAATTACAATAATAAATCCATTCTTCAAAATTTCTAAGAATTTTAAGCTCTGCGTTCGTTTCATTTGAGTATTAATCATGAGATTACCCGTTTTCATAATATTTGTAAACAATTTGAGAAAATTTTATTCTGTATTAATTTTAATGCTTTACTGAAACAAAAATAGAGTTGGATACAAAAAAAGTTTAGCATTTCATACTTTTATTATATTTATTCTACATCTGATTTGGGTATTAACCATGAGATAACTCCTTTTCATATGTTTTCTATGAAAGTGTCTTCTAATTTTAGTGTCAATTATTATTTCTTAATATTTGGATCACAAAAGACGTTCAATAGAATCTAAACTTAAAGTCGGCACTTAAAATTTTCATTACCTTTCTTATTTTAGATTTTATTCGAGTATTAATAATAATAATATTTACCCCTTATCATAAATTTTCTCGCAAATTTTCTCGGTATTTTATATTTAGATTTATTATTTATCCCTTTTAGCTCTACAAATAGAGTTCAAAACAATCAAGGCTTAAAGTTAAGCACTTAAAACTTTTATGACTTTTTGTTCTACAGTTTATTTGAGTATTACTCATAGGATTACCATTTTTCATCAATTTTCACACAATGTTGCATAGAATTTTATTTGGAATTATCTATTTGAGGTATAACATTTAACATTTTATTACTTATTTTGTAGATCTTATTTGAGTTTTAATAATGAAAGATTAGAGTTTCTTAGAATTTTATTCTACACTTTGTTTATATCTTTCTGAAGACCGGAAATAGAGTTTGTCAAAATGAAGGGTTAAGTTGTGATACTTCAAATATTTATTATAAAATTTCTACATTTTCTTTAAATATGAATCATGAGGGTAATCTCTTTTATAAGTTTTGTCTGAAAGTTTCGCAAAATTCTATTCTGAATTATTAGATTTTTATCCCTTCCGGTCGACCCAATTATGGTCTAAAGTGCACTTTTATTAGGATTTTTCTGTATTTCGCTTAAGAAATAACCATGAGAATAATCTCAGAAACGAATTCTTTATTATCCTTTTCTATATCCTTTTTCCATACATTTTATTCAGCATAATTTCAATAATAACTCTATTCGTGAAAATTTCTAAGAATTTTATGTTCTTCTTTCAACTTTTCCCATTATTAAATAATGAAAAAACTATTATGATGTAAATTACTCGAGTATTTAAATTGAAAAAATCAAGATTTAATATTAACCATTTTAACATCTTTTTACTTCTAAAATTTCAAATTTCTATAAATATTTTAACTGTTATCCTGAAAAACAGCTTAACGTAAATATCAACTGTTGAATAAAATGTATTTCAGTGAATTGAATTCTAAAAATGCTTTTGTTAAATATGGGAGGTAAACGTCAGCGTTTCCTGTTTACGTACATTTTTTACATTCCGCTATTTTTTCATATTTCACAGAAATAACCTCAATACGAACACCGTTGTAAAGTACATCAATAAAATATATTCTTCCATTATGTAAAAACATTATTAAAAAATAAATAGAAATGTTAATTAATATTTTAACAAACACAAACATTTTACATTAATTACCATACGTGGCGAATTGAGGTTGTATATTACAGGATAATAAGCTTTGCAACCAATAATTTCAAAGAATAATTAATGATACAATGATAATAATCGTACATGCGGCAACTAATGTGATTAAAATTAATTACAATCATCATTATCGACATTACTGCTATTGAAATTATTGATTTTTAGGTTATATACCTGCCTAATGGTCGTGTAAAATACATCAAAGTTAATCTTTGCATACATACACTTTACAACTGATTACCCGATAATATACCATAAAACATTTTCCAATATTTTACTTTTGTTGATTGTGGAAAAATCATTTGTTCAAATTTATTACACAAATATTCACTTTAAACTCTAAACACACAGATGACTTAAGACTTGATCTTACTATTTTTAGATTCTTGTGAGTTTCTTCTCACAATTTGCGCGATAATTATCCTTGCAAAATATGTTTCCTGTTTAACTCAATCAATATTGCAGAATTGCTCTATAAATTCTTGCGTAATTGCATATTAAAGCAGGTAATTACGTAAAATTGTATGTAACATGGAATTATTTATAGATCAAAAAATTATTATCACACGAGAAAGTTAATAATGCATCCTAGAAAATAAACGCAGAAACCACTCGCATCAATGTATAGTGAGTTGCATAAGCATTAGGGGAGTATTATTAGTAAGCTTAGATTGCGATTATTGTTATTATAATCATGTGATTATGTATTATGCGCTGCTTGCGTACATTGAGAATGTGTAGAGCTCTACATTGTTGTGCAAACGATGCACTTAATCAATACAAGCGCATTAAAAGCTTCATCTCTAGTCATAGTCATAGCTCACGTGCTGCAACCCGTTCCACTCTTGTGTTCAACATTGCTTATCACCGTCTACAGGGGGCACTGTTAAAACAAATTATATAGATCAAATATAAAATTATATTTTACTTGCTTTTAAAGCATTATTGAGAATATTATTAACAATTCAAAAACATCCATTAGATATAATAATATATAAAGCAAGAATTGATTAATATATTCATAACCTACCTTCGATCTAATGCATTTAGACTTTTATAAAAGTACTTTTTTATCGTTTTTAAAAATTAGAAACACCCTATATATAAAAACACATAGATAGAATATATTGTTATTCCCACAACGTGCCGGCAATCGGCCATCAACGAGTCCATTTACATTATGCCGCCCCTGCCTCCACCAGTGTCGTTATTCATACACGTAAATGTGTATCCACATATTGTATTTGCATACGTATACGCGTAACATACAACCGCCGCTCACGGGAGGCGGCAGCGTGGTGCACGTGGCGTAGGCATTTTATTGTATACAACAGCCGAAAATGCCACTGGAGAATCGCGTGCATTTTCAGCATATGCCAATGGCACAATGCTAAGTTTGAGGCGGCGGCGGCAACAACAACAGCGACGGCGGCGACATCCTGTGTTGTTATTGTTCTTTGCGCGTTCCCCAGCGATGCCCGTGCAAAGACGAAAAGCGTGTATTCCGCCGGCGCGCTTAGGAAACAATCGGCTTTTAATGAATCTACGCACCAGCGTAGATAATTACGCGTTGATAACGCGCTCGAATGAATTATTTAGCAAACGTGCAGGAATCACGCGTCATTTAGCGATCCGAGCCGATAACAACAATTACGAGGTACCAACTGCAAATATCCAAAAGCAGTGTAGTATGCGTAACAATACCTACCTATTTTCCACCGATAATATCGATGCTGCTTTGTTTCTGACACGTGTCAAACGCGTCAATGCATTAAACTTTACACAAATTGTTTGCGCACCCAGGCGCCTGAAGCGACTTAATAGAATACTCTAGAATGTCTTTTTAATATCATGTCATTCGACTCCATTTTGGATTATTCTAGAACATGCCAGAGTGCTTTTTTCGTAGTCGAGTCAATGCGAAAATAAACAAACAAACGAGAACAACCACAGAAAGTAAAACAAAAGAGCAAAAGTTTTTGGCAGCGAACGCTATTAGAACAGAGGGTGGCACAGTATAACGATTATGTACATGTGTTGATGTGTTTTACACAACACCTATGAAGTGTATTGCATTCGGGGATTTGGCTTTTCTTTCCACTGTGTGTGTTAAGTTCGAAAGCTTCCATTCTGTTTTGGACGTCATTCACAAACTGGTGTTGTTTTCGTTGCCTTTTTGTCCATTTCGTCCTTGTTGTCGTTGTTTTATTTGTTTCTTCCTTCTGACGTGTGCGATTCTTGTCTGTTGCGCAGGGTTGCAGTATGAGCGTCAAGAGCAGGCCGCCGCCGCCGCCACTAGTACAGCCAGTAATAACAACAACAATAGTAGTAGCCTTCATCATAGCAACAGTAACAACAATAACAACAACAACAACAGCAATCATCACCAGCACCATCAGCTCCATCATCGGCTCTTTGCCGTTCAGCCGGGCGCGTTTGCCGCAGCGGCCGCAGCAGCAGCGTCCGCGGGCGGCGGCGTCGGCGGCGGAGGCGCGTGCGGATGGCAAGGCACGCTTAGCGCCGCAACAGCCGCAGCGATGAGCACCGTGGGGGCGGGTGTGACGAGCCCGGCGCAGACGACGGCGGGGGCCCGCACGCCGACTGCCCCCAAGCGGCCCGTCCGTCGCGGTGGCAAACCGCCGCCGGATCGCCCGCAGCGTGCCCTCTTCTTCCTGTACCTCAAGAATCCGGTGCGCAAGCTGTGCATCGACATCGTCGAATGGAAGTATCCTTAACCAAACAAACAGACAAATTAAGCATGACACGATCGTAATTCAATCACATGATTAATTACTCGATTCATGTACTTGCTTATTGTTTGATTAATTAATCAATTACTTTGAATACGCATCAATCACGCTCAGTATTTACTTTTCATTCGATTGTTTTCCTTAACGACGCCATTTTACCAATTTGCAGGCCATTCGAGTATTTGATTCTCTTGACAATTTTCGCAAACTGTATTGCCTTAGCTGTCTACACACCGTTTCCTTGCGGTGATTCAAATACGACAAACGCAATTTTGGTACTGCTCAAACATTCTAGAAATTTGGATGCGTATTTACTCATCGTACGCTTTTATTATTGCAGGAAAAAATCGAATACGTATTTTTAGTAATATTCACCGTCGAGTGCGTCATGAAGATCATCGCGTACGGTTTCATGATGCACCAGGGTGCATACTTGCGCAATGGCTGGAACTTGCTAGATTTTACAATTGTAGTTATAGGGTAACAACTCACCTCTAAAAGTTGCCAACAATTTTGTTAATATTGTGTTGCTAATTGTTGTTTTAACAGTATGATTAGTACGGTTCTACAGCATGTGATAAAGGACAGCTTTGACGTAAAGGCGCTGCGAGCGTTTCGTGTCCTCCGACCGTTACGACTCGTATCTGGTGTTCCAAGTGCGTAGTGTATGCAACTTGTATCACACCTTTATGAAAATCACATGTTTTTCTAGGTTTGCAAGTCGTTTTAAATTCGATTCTTCGTGCCATGGTGCCTTTATTACACATTGCTCTGTTAGTATTGTTTGTCATCATCATCTACGCCATCATCGGGTTGGAGTTGTTCTCAGGAAAATTGCACACCACCTGTTATCACAACATAACAAGTAAGCGATTCCTCCATGATTCGAAGGGGATGATTTCTTACACTAGTGCCGTTTCAGATGAGATTATGGATGAGCCGCACCCATGCGGCGATACGGGATTTAACTGTTCCGATTACGATCCGGATTTCGTGTGCCGCGATGGTTGGGATGGACCTAATTTCGGCATCACTAATTTTGACAATTTCGGCCTCTCCATGCTCACCGTTTTTCAGTGTATCACGCTTGAAGGCTGGACCGATGTGCTTTATAACGTATGTCATTGATTTTCAATTAGAACGAATCCGAAATTAGCATACATTCTTCTATTAGATTCAAGATGCTCTAGGAACTACATGGCAATGGTCGTACTTTGTGTCGATGGTGATATTCGGAGCGTTCTTCGTGATGAATTTGATTCTTGGTGTACTCAGCGGGTAGATTGCATGTTCATTTATAATTTGTGACAATTGATTAACGTTTATTGCTTCGTAGCGAGTTCTCCAAGGAGAGAGAAAAGGCAAAAGCACGAGGTGATTTCCACAAGTTGCGCGAAAAACAACAGATCGAAGAGGACCTGCGTGGTTATTTGGATTGGATCACGCAAGCGGAAGATATTGACCCGGAGGGCGAGGACCAACTGAATCCGGACGCCAAGACGAAACCGGTGCCCAACGAGATCGCCTCCTCAACGGACCAGCTCGGCGAAGAAGCTGAACTCGAGCAGGAATCGTGGTTTAGCAAGAAACGCAAGGACTTTGACCGCGTTAATCGGCGAATGCGGCGTGCGTGCCGTAAGGCGGTCAAGTCTCAAGCATTCTATTGGCTCATCATAGTCCTAGTTTTTCTAAATACTGTTGTATTAGCGACTGAACATTACGACCAACCTTATTGGCTAGATGACTTTCAAGGTTAGTACTTAATCAACACCTTATTTAAACCAAAATCTAATTGGTTGATTTTATTGATTTCAGAATATACAAACATGTTTTTTATTGCACTTTTTACAATGGAAATGTTATTAAAGATGTACAGCTTAGGTTTTCAGGTAAATCGACGTAAAATAAATCAGGTGTTTTAGTAATTTTGATTGTTTTAGGGATATTTTGTATCATTGTTCAATCGTTTCGACTGTTTCGTTGTCATCGGCAGTATCACCGAGACGGTACTCACGCGTTCGCAAATCATGCCGCCCCTTGGCGTCTCCGTCTTGCGTTGCGTGCGCCTGTTGCGAGTCTTCAAAGTGACAAAGTGGATTACTTGATTGATTCAATATTGAACTGTTTCAACTTAGCGTTGATTAATTTCTAGATATTGGCGATCTCTTTCCAATCTCGTCGCCTCGCTGTTGAATTCTATCCAATCGATTGCGTCACTTTTACTGCTGCTCTTCCTGTTCATTGTCATCTTTGCCTTGCTGGGAATGCAAGTGTTTGGGGGCCGATTCAATTTCAATCCGTTGCAGCAAAAACCACGTTCCAACTTTGACAGTTTTTGGCAAAGTTTACTCACTGTGTTTCAAGTATAGTAACTTAATTACAGGTGAAATATCTTAATTGATAATGTTTTATTCAATTAGATACTAACTGGTGAAGATTGGAACATGGTAATGTATGATGGTATTCAAGCATATGGTGGTGTAGCTTCATTTGGTATTCTCGCGTGTATTTACTTCATCATTCTCTTCATATGTGGTAACTGTATCCTTAAACAACTGGTTTAATGCGTTGAGAGTTTGAATTGCTAGTGTTTTTTTCTTAATATAATCATTAGATATTTTGCTGAATGTGTTCTTGGCCATTGCTGTCGACAATTTGGCCGATGCGGAATCCTTGACAGCCATTGAAAAGGAAGAAGAGGAAGCCGAAGCTGAAAAGCAAAAGTCCAAAAGTCCAACTCCGGTGCACGATGAAGAAATTGATATGGAAGAAGAACATAGTGTTGAAGAAGAGGAAATTGAAGATGGAGCGTATGAATCCGAACGGTGAGCTTAATTACTTTGAGAGGTTATGTGCATTTATTTTCAAATTTTCATGCATTATTTCTCTGAAACACTGTTCGGCAGTCAGGATAATTTGAAAATAGTTCATCATAATTAAGTTTTCAAAAGGAATTTATTTGGTTTATAGATCCGAGCATGAAGAAGATGAAGAAGAAACCGAATCGCAAACCAAAATGAACCTCAACGACGTGGAGGAAGAAGACGAAGAGAAAGCATACGATGAACACAGCACCAATGAAAAAGGTATGAAAAAACATTCAATAATTGGCTAATTATTTTTCTCAGAGACCACAAAATCTTAAATTATTCGGCAACCTTCTGTCAAGTTGTGTTCAAACACTAGCGCAGCAAACGTGCATTGCTTCTTATTTCTCAAGTAGGGTATAATCTTTTATCAAACGCACAAATTACGCAGCACATACACAAAGTGAAAAAGAATATATAAATTACAAAGAATAGCATTTGGCGATGATACACGACTTTTACAGAGGAGTTAGAAGTAGACGTAACTAGGCAAACCGCACGCCCTCGGCGCTTGTCCGAGGTGAATATTGTCAACAAAGTGCATCCCATTCCCGCAGGGAGCTCATTCTTTATATTTTCGCAAACGAACAGGTAGGCACCGTTAAACAGGACATGGCTGCTGAAAGAAAAATAAGTTGCTATAGTTTGAAGGTTATTGATATTCTAGAAGAATTCATGTCGGCCGAAATAATATGATATAATATATATTCTCTTGGTGAGAGAAACTCGGTGGTACTTCCGGCAGCCATGTCACATAGCAATCTAGTATTAAGCGTGGTGTGTGCACAATTTTACAGAGTTGGATGGCGGCATCGACAACGGTGATCTCAATGGCAGTGCGCGACCGCGCCGCATTTCGGAGGCGAAAACCGGCAGCAGCTCAAAGAAGCTGCCGATACCGCCGGCGACATCCTTCTTCATTTTCTCCCCCACGAACAGGTGACCCGAACACGTAGTGTCCTCCTTGCGTAGCTCGCTTCGGTGGTGACTTCCTCTTTCTCGAATGCGTAGTTTAGTCGTAGGGCGCTTGACTAATACGTAGTTGGCCTTCATCCTTCAGTCGTCAGTGTTGTATACTTCTCTGGTTTTTCCTCTTCTTCTCGCTGTTCATCGCCATCATCATAATCATTACGATACTCATTATCATCAATCATTGTTTCATATCACATTTCAGAGAATGTCTCATTTATCATTTTGTAGGATTAATTTTTCTTGAGTACTATTACTACCATAAAAGTTATTAATTGTAGCTGCTGGTTTTCTACTGCTACTACTGCTCGACTGTCTCCTTAGATGTTTAACAAATAACGAAAGCCGCAATTTGTATAACTAATTAGGCAAATTTATGTAAAGGTTCCGTGTGTTCTGCCATTGGTTGTGCAATCACAGCATCTTTGGCAACATAATCTTAGTCTGCATTATGATCTCGTCAGCATTGCTCGCCATGGAGGATCCAATCGATTCCAAATCTCAAATGAATAAAGTAAGATAAAACCAACCAAGTAAATAAATAAGAAAAAAATTGATTGGTTTATAGGCATTGGGTTATTGCGATTATTTCTTCACTTCAATCTTCTCAACTGAGCTTTTACTCAAGACAATTTCTTATGGCGTCTTCTTACACGACGGCGCATTTCTAAGATCTGCATTCAACGTACTCGACTTGGTGGTCGTTTGCGTATCGCTCGTTTCCATTTTTAAGTAGGTTATGAACTAAATTAATTCACTAATTTGATTCACGTTTAATGCTTTGGTTTTCAGTCAAGGAGGTGCCATGTCAGTCGTCAAAATTCTTCGAGTTTTACGTGTACTTCGTCCACTACGTGCCATCAATCGAGCGAAAGGATTAAAGGTATGAAGAGTTATTTTACTATTCAAATAGAATCTTTTGACAGGTGAATTTAAGAAATCCAATATGGCCGCCATTAAAAGATATTCAAAACATCCACTTTTCGAATGTAGGCAGTTGTTCGACGAAACACTTTTCGTTATATCCTCTATTTGTTTGTACGTCTTACTTATTTACGATATGAACAAGTTGTCTTTGTTTTCGTTACGTCCGTGTAATAGCACGTCGTCCAGTGCGTGATTGTCGCGGTAAAGACCATCGGCAACATTGTGTTGGTCACCTGCCTCCTGCAGTTCATGTTTGCCGTTATTGGCGTGCAATTGTTCAAGGTAGGCGCTCAACCTGGCACACGCCCCAAAAATACTCAACTCATCATACGAGTCTTATCAATTTGTTCCGTTTTGCCAAAACTTTGCACCCCCCAGCGAGAAGGGTTGTCTTAATCTCTGCCCTCCAGTACTAACCCAGTGTACTGGCGTTGTTTTGTTTTTGCTTATCAATTAAACCCCACGTGTGGAGTGCTGTGTACAATTCACACCATCTGTCAACCCGCCCCCCGCCCGCCAATCATCAAATGACCACAACTATACTACTAAGGTTACCAAACAGCTATTCACTAAACACGGCAACATCGAATTTACAATGTTGTGCTCTCCCCCGTTTGTCTCTTTGCCTCTTTGGTGTTTTGTGTGTATAGGCAGCCTTTCAGCAATAGCAGCCATGATTTTTTTCTTTCACGATAAGGGATCAAATTATCAGGATAATTCTGCGCACTTGTAGTCATATCTAGATAGCCAACAATCAACCAAAGACAACTAGGAATATTTCAGGGTGCAATTTAAAAAATAATATTTGATTACAAGGACAATATGATGTAATACTATGATTCTGTTTCATCCAACCATCATCTGCACCATTGTTTATTAAACTACAACACAAACAACAACAACAACCACGTCGAACGATGACAACAACGTTTGTAGTATGTAGTGAAATGCGTCATTGTTGCTATAAAGACGATTGGGAATATTATGTTGGTTACCTACCTTCTTCAGTTTATGTTCGCTGTAATTGGAGTTCAACTGTTCAAGGTAATTTCGCACATGCAACATGCATTTGTCTTGCCATTTCGCAACGCCCGACCATCACTAGGAACAAGAAACATTATCAACTTGCAACAATCTCAAATACAAAACGCACCACCAACATATATATTATGCATGTGTGCTGCATCCGCGCTGGCCTACGAATCAGATAATTAGTTGATTAGACATTATACATGCATACATACACACACAACAAACATACATGCAATGATAATAATACTTAATTGTAGGTGAATGTCTCAAGCGGCTGTCATTTGTAGTACGTATTTAGTCCGTTCGACTTTCTTTTTGTTAACGATTATGAATTTTGAAACTGTGAAACAAACAAAACGAAACATGCATTTGTGTTTCTCGCTATTCTCTTCATCTTGGAGTATTTATGTCTCTTTTCTATATATGCTACTATGACGATTCAAATGTTTCTGTTTTGTTTTGTTGCTTGTCGTCGTTGTTGCAATGATTTGCAAGACGCTTGCATTACAATTGACATTGTTATTATGGAATGTTAATCATATTTTAGGGCACAAACAAAAATGTAATTGTTTATCTCTCATTATCTTTCTCTATCTCTCTCTCACTAGTTATGACTACAAGTGGTTTATATGTCGATTGTTGTTGTTTTTGTTTTTGTTATCACTGCTCTGCTCGCAGCTGCAACCACCTGTTGTTGTTGTTGTTGACGGCAGACGGTGTTGGGCAAGCATGCGCGCCTCTTATGAAGACACATGTTAATGGTAACCAATAGCAACCGAAAGGATAATCAGGATGATTGTAATTGTTCTCATATTCGCTGCTGCTGTTGCTGTCGCTCTACATAGATGTTGTGCATGTGCATGCCATTTTGCCATAAACTAACATGAACACAATTAGTGCCCTTTTTGCCACCATAAATTCGCTTTTGCTGGATTAGGAATCTAATGCATTGATGATGATTTGTAGGGAAAGTTTTCACAATGTTCGGATAGTTCGAAGTTAACACAGCTCGAATGCAAGTAAGTATTTATGGAGAATTTGAGTGGGTTGTGTTTAATTTTGGAATATTTTTAGGGGCACGTATCTTATCTACGAAGGTGGTGACGTTAGTAAACCGGAACTGCGTGACCGCGTTTGGGAACCGAATCGATTTCATTTTGATAACGTCGCTAAAGCAATGCTCACCCTTTTTACTGTCTCAACGTTTGAAGGATGGCCAGGGTTGCTGTATGTGTCAATCGATTCGAACGCAGAGGATCGCGGACCAATTCACAACTTTCGTCCGATTGTCGCCGCCTACTACATTATTTACATTATCATCATTGCCTTCTTCATGGTGAACATTTTCGTGGGTTTCGTTATCGTTACGTTTCAGAATGAGGGCGAGCAGGAATACAAAAATTGCGAACTTGATAAGAATCAGCGTAATTGTATTGAATTTGCGCTGAAAGCAAAACCAGTACGAAGATATATACCGAAACATCGTATTCAGTACAAAGTATGGTGGTTTGTGACATCAAGGCCTTTTGAGTACACCATATTCATCCTTATTCTGATTAACACAATCACACTGGCGATGAAGTTCTATAAGCAACCGGAATTTTATTCAATTTCACTCGACATCCTCAACATGATTTTCACGGCGTTGTTTGCGCTGGAATTTGTGTTCAAACTGGCTGCATTTCGATTTAAAGTGAGTCATTAGAGGTTATAATTAAATGATGCGATTAATTGTTGTTATTCTAGAACTATTTTGGGGACGCTTGGAACGTATTCGATTTTGTCATCGTTCTCGGGAGCTTTATCGATATTGTCTATTCGGAAGTGAATGTAAGATTCGATTAGATGCTTAATCAGACTAGAGATAGATTAGTCTAATGAAATTTTGCCTGTCTACAGCCTGGATTGCCGTCGAGTCTTATCTCTATCAACTTCTTCCGGTTGTTCCGTGTTATGCGGCTTGTTAAACTGCTGAGCAGAGGTGAAGGTATACGAACACTGCTATGGACGTTTATTAAGTCCTTTCAGGCACTCCCATATGTCGCCCTCTTGATCGTTATGCTCTTCTTCATTTACGCCGTAATAGGCATGCAGGTAATTGAGCATTAAATTGTCTACAGTCATGCGTAGTTAAACAACTTAAGCGTAGAGTAGGTAATAAAGTAATTGGGTTGTTTACTTTTTGTTTAGATGTTCGGAAAAATTGAAAGCCGTAATTCAACAACATCAATAACAAGGAATAACAACTTTGCCTCTTTTCCGCAAGCGGTCCTCGTGCTCTTTCGCTCTGCAACTGGTGAAGCCTGGCAGGATATTATGCTGGATTGCGCTGCAACAGCAGAAGTTCAATGCGATTCGAGAATTGAATCAAGAGGACAACAGGATAGTTGTGGATCGGATATTGCATACCCATATTTCATCTCATTCTACGTCTTGTGTTCATTTCTTGTAAGTAATCTTATCGCAAGTTAAGTATCACTTGAGAATATGAGAATCTTTTACTCATAGATTATCAACTTGTTTGTTGCTGTCATCATGGATAACTTTGATTACTTAACACGTGATTGGTCTATTCTTGGACCTCATCACCTGGATGAATTTATACGCTTGTGGAGCGAGTATGACCCAGATGCAAAAGGACGCATTAAACACTTGGATGTCGTGACGCTTTTGAGGAAAATATCACCGCCGCTTGGATTTGGCAAATTGTGTCCGCATCGTGTCGCATGTAAACGCTTGGTGTCAATGAATATGCCTTTAAACAGCGATGGTACTGTGCTCTTCAACGCTACGCTTTTCGCGGTTGTACGCACGTCTCTGCGTATTAAAACAGAGGGTAACATTGACGATGCAAACGCAGAATTGCGAGCGGTTATTAAGAAAATTTGGAAACGAACGAGTCCCAAACTCTTGGATCAAGTCGTACCACCACCTGGCGTTGATGATGAAGTCACCGTCGGAAAATTCTATGCGACGTTCTTGATTCAGGATTACTTCCGGCGATTCAAGAAACGCAAGGAGGAATTGAAGGAAGGAGATAAGGATGCGCATAACACTGTTACTTTGCAAGCTGGGTTGCGTACCCTGCATGAAGCAGGACCTGAGCTTAAACGTGCCATTTCTGGAAATTTGGATGAAATGGTTGATGACAATCCGGAACCAATGCATAGGGTAAGATGACTATTAATAATAGCGCTTTGAATTTAGTTATCGAGGGAAAATGCCTGAATTTACAGAGAAATCATTCATTATTTGGAAGTGTATGGTCGTCAATGCGACGTGCTCATAGTTTTCGAACGAAATCAATGAAGACTCCCAATTCAACTCAAATCAAAATAACACCCGCTTCAAGCATTGATTTCTTGGCGCATAATTCGCTTCAACGTGCTGTCACCGAGGGCATGAATCACATTACGTCAATGACGAGAAATGTGGTCCAGAATCGTGCGAGTGCCAATTCATTACATGCTCCCGATTTGGCTCGACATGAGGAAGCTATTCCATTGAAGTCACTCACAAACATGTACAATGGTGATCCGGACAAGGGCAACTTCCAAGTCATCGAGTAAGTACCATATTTAAGCTACCAACGAATGAATGGAATCCAAAAAAACAACATGGCCGACAATTGAATTATATTGTATGAATGCAGAATATTCCAACAAACTATTGACCAAATACAGGCGCACACTTAAAGGGATGGTCTGAATTTTGTTTATTTTCGAGTCGGAAATATGTTCACGTTTTCGATTTTGTAGTGTTGTTGTTTATCTATCATTTTTCGCTTTCAGTAAGTCTGAGTTTCTGCATCCACACTACAACGGTAAGCGCAAGACACAATGACAAACAAGAAAATGCAGTGTGGTTTTGCCATTTCGTTTGTGTTTTATAATTCTTTGATTGGGTTGCGTTTGGTTTAGCGCGTGGTGTGTTTTTCTTTCATACTCATTACATTGCTAATGATTGTATCTTGCGAGCCATCATCATCATCGCCATTGATCGTTGCGTCGAATGTGCAGCCGAATTGTTTGTGATATGTGTGTGCCTGCCGCCATTTCTTACCAAACAAACAAACAAACAGATAACGTACAAAAACAAACAAATAATCGAAACATTAACGCCAGCAGAATTTGTCATATTAAAGCAGGGAAGGAGGACGATGCGCATTTTGTTTTTGGCTGGCTGTTGTTGACATCACTCTGGTTTCTCTCTATCTTTTAGTTGGTGTTTTTGGGTTGTATCTCTCTTTCTCTCTTTTGACTGCCATGTGTGTGTTTGTGCCAGTCTGCAGGGAGACTACACTGAGCTGATGCTGCCGCCGACGCCACCGCCGCGCCGCGTCCTGCTGGGTTTCGGAGGTGGCTGTGGCGCTTCTTCGACGCCCGTCGCGACGACGCCGACGACACCGCTCGACGCTGCAGGCGTTGCCGCATCAACAATCACCACCACCATCACCTCCACCACCACCTTCACCACAACCACCACCACAACCACCAACACCACCACCAGCTTTGCGCGCATTGCTAGCGGCCTGAAGCTCGCACAAGCACAGGCGATGGCTGTGGCTGGCTTCCTGCCGGCGCCCGCAGACTGCCACCACCACCACCACCACCATCACCATCAGCAACCATCCTTCTTCTACTTTGCGGACGACGCCGGCGAGGGACACGCTCGGCACGCGCGTTGTTCCCTTCTTAATCACAGGGCTTCCTTCCATGGCAGAGGTTAGCCTATTCGTTTCCTTCCTCTTCACCCTCAATACGACAGACAACCACTCTTTCTACAATACAACTATTTATTCATTTCTTTCGTTGTTGATCTCTTTCGAATTAGTTTCTCTCTCTCTAAGTCAGCATGTGCCGTTCTTTAGATGTTCGCATCAGTGTCTTCATGTGCACACACCTCTTGCAGCCGCCCCCCGTTTCGTGGTTCTTTTGCATGTTTACGTTTTCGTTTCTAGTGTGTTAACTCTACCAACTCTTAAGCATTTGGTGTTGAATGCTTTCTTATCTTATAGAAATGCTTGCTTCTGTATCGTGTTATAACGTTTATGTTTTCTTTACGTTACTATAGTAACAGTTTTAGTGATAACAAAGTAAACTGAGACAAAGTAAACTGCATGTTTTATTCTTTTCAACATAGAATCTGAAATCGAATGATTGAGATCGTATACTTAATGTGTGAAATAGTTTCAGGTGGCGGCGAACCGAATGGCCACGTGGGCAATGAACGTCTGACACATTCACTGCCCGGCAGTCCGGCCGATCGCCGTCCCACGCCGTTTGAGGTCGTCGGCTCGGCGGAGAGCCTCGTCGGCCGCATCCTTGTTGAACAGGGATTGGGCAAGTACTGCGACCCGGAATTCGTACGCAACACGTCGAAGGAGATGCAGGAAGCGTTGGATATGACGCAGGAGGAAATGGATCGCGCCGCACATCACATAATGCTGCAGGAGCGCCGCCTCCAGGCGCCCAGCTACGACCATCCGCCGTTATAGCGACGCGACGACCTCCATCACGATGAAGATGACCAGAGCGGCAAGGATAATAATAGTGCAAATACTGGTATTTTGCACGTACACGGTGGTGGTGCTCCCATTGCGGTATCTTGAACATACGTCGCTTTCCCCCTCTACCCTCTCTAGCCCCCTCTTGCCGCCCCTCACTCTTTCTCTCTTTAAATATATATATTATATATATTGTATGTAAACAAAACCAAACAAGAAAGAAACAAATGAATTGCCCCTCCGCCTCAAGTTTTCTACCAAGTGCCTAAAAATGTATAAACACACAAGTTTTACATTAATTACATAAAAAACAAAACAAAAACATACAAATAAACAAATTACAAAATTAAAGAAACAAGAAAAACAATTGCACGTTAAATTAAATAATATTAAACAAATAAGAAAATAATAATAAATAATAAAGAGAAATGTTTCTTCTGGTCCAATGAGAAGACTTGATCGTTTAACTACTGTAGACGTAAAATAAGTAATTAATTAAAACAAAACCAAAAACCAAAACAAGAAACAATATGCACAACAACAAGATGTGCAGCCAAGTGTAATTAATCATAGACAAATTGTTTTTACGTCACGTCTTGTTGTGCGAGAATTTTCCAAAATAGTCTCGTATCGTTAATGCAACAGGCCAATTTTCTTTTGCATTTTCCTTTTCGTTGAGGAAACAAACAATTAAGAAATGTTTCAATTTCGGTTCGTTTATAGTTGACAGGATTGTTTAAGTACTACACACATATTCAATTACATACAATAATCCCATTGTACAGGGTGTATAAAGAAGTAACCAAAAAAAAAAAACACAGCACACTCACGGCGAAATTCAATGTGAAGAAACGCGATATAAATAAATTTAAAAAACAACATTTGCTAAATCCCGAATAAAAACGAATCAAATACAAAAAACAAATGAATAAGTACTAAGCGTGTAAATTAAGGAATCTACAATTTCAATTTTGTAATATCAAACAAATCTAAATATTATATATATATACATAAACAACACACACACACACAAACAGACAGACAGATAGACACACACACAAACAAAAAAATATAAAATATTATTAATAACAATAAATGAAAAGAAATGCAACAGCTTAATCGCTGATGACGTCATTGTAATATAGAATTTGACGTCATTACAAAGAAGTGAACAATGCAACAAAAACAACAACAACAACAACCATGGAAACAAAACTGAAATTTAAACAAAAGTGAATAGAAGAAAAAAACAATTGCATATAAATACATTATAATTATCTGTATATTATTATAATTATTATTACTATTAATTATTATTATTATTGCGATGAAAACACTCATTGTTATCCCTTCAGAGCGAGGAAGAATCAAGAGAAACAAGAATCAAACACACAAGTACATAATTATTATTACTTACTAATCAAAAAAAGCGCAACAAAATCCAAAAAACGAAAACGTTGTAAACTTGAAGAAGAAGAAGAGAAAAACTTGAAAGAAAAACCAAAAATAAAACAAAATCTAAACATGTTTAATTTTATCTCCCTTTAGAGTAATTTATCAAATTCCTGTTTTGCTATTTGAAACTAATAAAAATCTAAACGAGGAAAGTGAATTAGTCGGTTTAATTGAACATATAAGTAGTGGGTGATGCACTTGACAGTTATCGATAATAAACAGACTTACGAATTACTACCGAATCAAATGGCAATCCTAGTTAAGTGATGAAAAAATAGATCGCGTAGACTGCCAACTGCAGATGTGCACAGTTAAGTCAACACTTGACTTAATTGAAGTAATTAATTCTTATAAATGTCTGCAAGAAAAAAGCGAAAATTTTTATTACATATTCTTTTATTAAATTTCACTCAAAATATGATTAACGAATTTCAGAACAGAAGATGTAATAAAACAGAAATTATTGCTATTTTTAGCGCAGTATCTGCATGCAACTAAATATAAAATTGAAAGTAAAATTGAAAACGTGATTGTTTCGAAAACTTGTTTTTTGAATTTACAATTACGATAGGTTAAATCACGCAAAAACTATGCATGTAATTAACATCACATTTACATGAATTATTTATAATGAGATGCGGAATTACCCAAGAAAGGAATTTTGCATTTTCTCGGAAAATAAAATCAAAGAAAAACGGGAATAATATCTGAAAAAGTGTGTTGAAGCACTTACACTTACTTTACTAAAACGAGTGTTGGCAAATCCTTCATTTTAGTGACCAGATAAGGGTTAATACTCTAATGAAAGCTTTTTGAAATTTTGAATTACGAGGAACTGTTTTCGTATTATCTTAACCAAAGTAGAACGTGTTTGGTAAACACGCGCATGCGCAAAACACGTGTAGTTCGGCCATTTTTAATAATTTCGAAAAGAATAAGAATCACGTAGTAGAGAAAGAAAACTTTTATGAAAGTATTCATAAGGTATTTGAAAAAATCGGAAACATTTTTCAAATGCACATGTACATAACGTCAATAGACTTTTAAGGCATGATTCATCATACGTATTGTTTAAATATTGACTGAGTTCAAAATTATTTATCACCGCTGAATGATACACTGGGAAAGCAGTGAATTTTCATAATGCCTTCTCAGGAGTCATTAAATTGGATACGTATAGTCCGATAAGATTAGCAAGTACATAATCTCAAGGAACGAATTTGTACATGGAACAAAGTGAGTGACACGACACCAACGCGCGTGAACAATAACAATCATCTATTATGATAGTATTTTATAAATAATACTTTACAAGTATAGAACTCCATTTACGATCACATTCTCCACGGATCAGTCAGTTTATCAGCGTGCAATTATTAGTAAGAAAAGTGATTAGTTCACTTCCAATAATCAATTGTGTATTACGATTATACTAGTGGTGAACGCGAGTGAGAATAACAAATCCTGCATTGATGGATAAATAAACAATTGCATCCCCTCAGTCATAATAGATTTTGCGCTCGTGTAGTGAAGTAGTAGGAAGCCAGCATCTACGTGCAAGGAAATGGATGTTTTCTTTAGACTGCCGTACGCGATGCACACAACAAACACAATAAACACAACAGAACATACTATTCCAGCCATCCAGTGAAGCGACCAGGCCCACAGTCTGTGCCAAACACCAAGTGAACCAGCACGCATATTGCACTTATGAGCCCAAGCCCAAAACGTGTGCGAAGCAAGAGCAAAAAGTACGCGAAGCGAAGGCAGATGTGCGTTTAGTTAGATTTGCGCGCTCATTTCATCAACAACACTTCGACTGATACTTTACTAAGCACGTGAATTAAACTCTTACAATCAGAAAGTTGAACAACAAACAACGATGTAGAGTTTTGTACAAGTTTGATCAACAAGATGCGTGTAGTAAACAAACTTTGACCGTCAATTCGTCAATGATAGTGATAAGGTCGAAATAGCACATGCAAATTCTACAGTTTTAGCGTGTGCAGTGTAGTGAGTTAACAAAGTTTAACAAAGTTATAAAGTGATTTAACCTAAATCAAGAGTGCATCATTAAAATCTACAAGTGTTTAGTGCTACTTTGAATTTAGTGAGTTTCAACTAGTGATAGGAAGCATGGAAGAAGAAGAAATTTTCTATTCTGAAGGATCTACGATTCTGGCATCAGTGTGCTCAATACTATTTTGTATTCTTGGAGTTGTTGGTAAGTTTTAATTCATAATTCTCTGCTTTTACTTTGTGTACAAAGAGTTGAGAGTATCAAATTTTGAGGTTAGATCTATACCGGTTACAAGCTAACATTTGTTATTGTTGTGTTTAAAGGTAACTTATTGACGATATTAGCATTAGTTCGATGCCAAAAACTCCGAACTCATGCCACCACAGCATTCATCATCTCGTTGTCGTTATCGGATTTTATTTTCTGCGCATTCAATATGCCCCTCACAGCATCCAGATTCATACAGAGGAAGTGGACACTCGGAGAAAGCCTGTGTAAATTGTTTCCAGTATTATTCTACGGGAATGTGACTGTATCAGTATTAAACATGGTGGCCATAACGATAAATAGGTGAGTTATATTTGAAGTTACACATTTACCTGTGCGAAATTCGATAAATAATTCAAATTTAAATATTTACAGAACGCTCTTATCGTCAGTAATATTTGATTTCTTCTATCGTTTTTTAATAGTCATATTAATCAAATAACTTCCTCGTAACTTGATAGCAACTTGTCGTTTCGTTCCCTTTTTACACTTGTAAGATGTATGCATGAGGAGGCAATGTGTGTTCCAAACTTATCATATTGGATTGGCGGCTGGGAAACATGCCTATTTACAACTCTATGCAATAAGCAATAGCATGTGCATCAGCAAGAGCAATAAGTGCAGCAAACTCATACAACTGCACTGCGGCGAGTTGTAATTAAAGCCGCATGATAAAAACAACAAACGACGACTTGTTCGAACCTTCCAGTAGCTTCTGTTCGATGATGCGTCATGTTATACACGTTCCTGTATGCTTATTGCGCATTTGTGTCCATTATTCTAGGCATGTCATGCTTATGGGGTGAAAGGTTAAATAATCAACTTAATTATTTCACTCTGTTGGTTGAACTACACTACTCTACTCAACTGCATTCATTCGAAGCGCTTCTTTGCATTCAATACCGGCGAATTTTAAATGAGACGCCAAATAGTCTATGACCTTCAGGCGTGTGGTATTCTCAATTTTATTACGAATTAGTTTAAACTTTAATTGCAATTCCAATTAGAGACTATGAATGGCCAGAGCCAATCCCTTTTTAATTTTGCACTAATTTGTTCTAAATTTTGCCGCAGTAAATGTCAATGTTGCTAACAAGTTATTTAATGTTTTCAGGTTTATATTAATCATATACAATTACAAGTATACAAAATTCTACACACGATGCTCCATAATTGTGCAGCTGTTGGCAATCTGGATGATTTCCTTCCTTATAATGGTGAGTATTTAACACATTTTGCTACAAAGAGATAAGAAACAAGGTAAAATAACGCGTGATAAGGGTAACCCCAATAGAACAGCTGTTGTTACCTGGTTGGATGTTAAGTTGAGCGTGAAAAGTATTTCACGACTGATGTAACCTATTGGATTTTCTGATGCTATTGTGTTTGTATTTTGCAGCTATTGCCACTGCTCGAAATATGGGGAACGCTTGGCCAAAATCCAACGACATTTTCATGCACAATTCTCGAAAAAGATGGGAGTTCCCCTAAGAAAATGCTCTTCCTAGTTGGCTTCTTCTTGCCTTGCTGCATCATTACGATTTGTTACGCGACCATTTATTATAATGTTCGCAAAGTGAGACTCAACTTGGCCGTTCACACGTGAGTAAATTCTATGTCAATTAAGCAAAATAATGAAGTAATGTTTGCTTACAGTTTACCAAGTGACAAGGGTAGTCGACGAAGAGAACGTGACGATCGCCGACTTACGAATTTAATGTTTATCATCTTTATAAGCTTCGTATTGTGCTTCTTGCCATTGACTGTGGTGAATGTGGCTGAAAAAAGTGTAGATATTCCGCCTTTTATGCATATCATTGCATCGATCTTGGCGTGGATGTCCAGTGTTATTAACCCATTAATTTACGCTGTGAGTAATAGACAATACCGTGAAGCTTATGGTAAATTGTTTAATATAATTAAGACTAAAGTTAATTATACGGAATCCAAACAACATTCACGTCCTTCGGCAAGTGAACAACCTCTGAAGGTGCCAATTGTCCAAATTGATCATTTTCGTAATTAGTTTAATAAGGGTTAAATGATACAATAATTATTATCTAGTTCATTAGGTGACTGAATGATATTATAATTTGTTTAGAATAATATTTAATCTTTTTGTTACCATTTTCTACAATCGAATTGAGTTCTAATTTAAGAATATTATGTGATTTGATATTAGTTTACGGATATGCTTATATACCTAATATGTAAGATGTATTGCCATTTACTTTAATGAAATGTATATTGAAAAAGTTTTGTAACTTTCAAACTAGAGTTACCGTTCGTTTATTGCGTTTATGCAACCTCTAACTCAGTTTCTTATTTCGCAAAGAGAAAGAGAAAATATCGGCTCTCGACCAGAGTTAATAGTAGAAATCCTATAAGCTGCTCCTCGAACACAATCAGTACTACTAGAAATCAATTAGATTAACATCGTAGCATAAAAGTGCATTTCGAAATAGTGAATAAAATCGTTTTCAATAGCACGAAACGGTATAAATTTTGAAAATTGTTACTGCTTCTAGTGCTCTCTCGGGAGTGAACAAGAAATTCTAATTATTTTCAGACCTTTTAACAGGTGTCACGACTGCTAATTCAAATTTAAGATTCATGTCGTTTGTATATAAGTTCACATACCGAACTGGGTGAATAAATGTCTGCAATGCTACTTGATTCAGATTAACACGTTGAAGATTACTTCCTTATTAACGGGCTGCCTCCTCTTGAAATGAGCGATGTAGGGTGAATATTCTCGTGTAATACAATATTTCGTATCGTATTTGAACTTCGTATATTAGATTTTCTTATTAGACATATCGTTTATTATCATTAGTTAAACCATTTAACCTTTTGCAACAAAGGAGTTGCCGAACTTGCGACGTTGGCATGGTGAGCCAACGTTCAACTCTGTTGTCGCATGAACGGAGGCAAGCGGGTGATCTTGTAGGGATAAGCAAATTCAATTCAAACTACTTAGGAAGTGGAAGTGTGAATTAAAATACGCGTACGTGTTTGTGACAAATCGCTGAAAAGTGCGCAGTGTAAAGGGTTAAAATTTCTTAAATCTGTATGTAGCACAATTTAAATTTTAATCTACCACGTCTGTTTAAAAGGCTTTAAAAAGTAGTTTACATCATCGATTCTCAACATTTTTTCTGTATTGTAGCACGTAAAGATTTCAAAATTTGGCGACACACAAAGATAATCTATAACTTGTTTACTTACCAATACTCAGTACTCCCCCATTGTCCAAAACGCCACGACACAGTGTTTGAGTATCACTGCGTTATATAGTTTAAGAAATTTGTTGATAAATCTAACAAACACGAAGTTTGAAACAATAAATATTTAATCAAATATGAATGATACAAATAAATGAGAAGATATACATCAAGCAACTACTTATGACTCTTATGTAATTAATTGTTCCCTGTTGCGTATGAAGAGAAATGCCTGGATTGCAATACCTTAATTAAAACCTGCTTAGTATATTACTTTAGTTCAGTTCTGCTTAAATGATTCACTAGTCCTGCGCCTAAAGAATCTCCCATTACGTTAATTGTCGTGCGGAAACGGTCTCTGTAAATTAGACATATTAATTAACCTCTTAAACTTGCCTAGAAAGACGTACAATAACCAGTCTACAGCTATTATAAGTGTGACATCTTCAGCTGGAAGACCCACTGTATCAAGAACCATAACCATAGTAACCAATCCGGCTTGCGGAATACCAGCAGCTCCAATACTTGCTGCAGTCGCTGTAATACTGACAGCAACCAAACTTCCTAAACTTAACGTAATCCCACGAACTTGCGCAATAAATATAGCAGCGACCGCTTCATAAAGGGCCGTGCCATCCATGTTAATTGTTGCTCCAATGGGCATAACAAATCGTGCAACACGGCTGTCAATGTGGTTTTTATCTTCAAGGCAACTTATCGCAATTGGCAATGTCGCTGAACTATAACAATTATATACAATTGATAAGTATTATGAGCTACTTACCACTCATAGACATGTATTATATCCATACAGAGTATCTGCGTTAATTGTTTTATTCCGACTTCATATTCTTCAAGCGGTTAGAACATGCACGTGAACATGTTTGGGTATGGTATTCAAAAGTATGTACAGATGAATGGCATAAAATTAAATATCCGATTATTCACGATTTAGAGTTGCCGGAAACAAACGAATGGACAACCCTTATTATTTGACAGCCGCGCTCCATTTGAGTTTTGTTTTGTTTGCAAATAATTTAATTTCAAGTCCTTTGTATAACACGTGCTTTGCTTACTATAACGCGAGGAATTTTAACACTCGTACGCAATCTCCGAGAGTTCTCATTCAGAAGACGTCATACGAGCACACATTACTTCATTTGAATCATTTTTCATTTCATTTCTTCATTTTTCCTATACCACGGAATCATATTGCGCAATATAGGAAGGTTTAGTGTATGTTACTACTATTAATTCCAATCAATTACCTAGACGCTGTACCGAATGCAGTAGCCAAAGCTTGACCCATATTTATCAAATATCTGATTGGGGATTTTCGTGTTATGATAAAATACATCAACGGCAAAATAAGGAATCCATGTATACCCAATCCCAACAAAACTGTAAGAAAGTACATTCCAAGTTGTCCAATAATGACAGTAAAGCTTTCCATCTCCAGAATCTTGGATGACACCAAGAAGAACACACCAACTGGTGATGCCCAAATCACCCAGTTAGTAATTGTCATCATGGCGGCGCTCATGCCTTGAAAGAAAATGATCAAAGGTCCTGCAGCACTGCCCATCTTTCCCAATGAGATACCCAACGCCGTGGAGAACACCACTAAACCCAAAATATTGGTACCTTGTACATATTCATGCGACATTTGCCAATGATGGATTTCAGCTAAAAGTATTCCACATTGCATACAACCACATTGACAATCCATCAATTGCTATACTACCTGTTCCTTTTAATGGCGCAATAAGTAATGTCCGGTACTGAAATTACATTATAAGCATTCAAACTCATATTAAACTTATATAATAAATACCTGTTGAATGCACGCTTGAACTAAATTCGGAGGAAACATATTCCTACAAAAAGAAAACAATACACATCCGCAGTTTCATAACCTGAGTCATAAAGTTTAAGATGATTAACAACTGTTTCAAAACAATGTTCATAAACAACATGAGCATTCCACTTTCCTCTTCTCGTATCTTGCAACAATGTATTACATTAGTATTGAAAACAGCAGCAAGTGAACACAAGTAAGTTTTTAAACATGAACGCTTCTAGAACTTTCTACCCTCAAGTGTTTTGTTTACCTCGTGCTCCTATCGATCTTACCTGAAAAGATCCATTAAAGTATCCACAGTAGTCACATTGCGTGACATGCCAGCGCGTGCAATCGATTCGGAATCGCCGCTTCCAGGATGCACTATCGTTACAACAATTATGCCCAATACAACCGCACATATTGTCGTCGCTAAATAGTAACAGACGGCTCTATAACCAATGCGTCCCGATAGTGACAGGTCCAACGAGCCGATTGCGGAAATCAACGAAGACACAATCAGCGGCAGAATGAGTGATTTGAGCATTCGCAAGAATATATCACCCATAAAATTGACATAGGAGATTTGCCGAATCGGCCATTGTTCATCTCGTGCAGCGCGCAGCACAAAGCCGAAAAGCACACCACTCAAAACGCCAATGACGGTGGCGAGAGTTAGAAGATTACTTCTTAGAAATTTATGCCATTTCGATTGAGTGTGTTTCGCTTTCGGTGAGTTAATATTAGATCCAGCTTTCAACTGAGTGGTATCCATGTTATTTACTCAACTGGAACTTAAATTAACATTAGAATTACCCAAATAGCAACAGTTATCATTAACTAAACACGAATTTCCCCAAAAAAATTATCATTACGTAATTCAATTTTCCCAGCAATTAAAACTAATGAAGCAATAAGTAGTAAATTACTTACGTTTGTTGTTAGTGTTCTGGTTTACTTTAGATACTCCCAATTGGTCACAATGTAAAGTTGCTAATTGCAGAGCATTTAGCAGGTGAAGGACGGCGCGATGAAACGTATTTAATTCATATCGTTATCTCGCAAAACGTCTTCAAATTTCGCGCACAACCTTCGCGCACGTTCGGGAAATGGTTTGCTGCAAGCGCACGTTAATTACGACGGCGGCAATATCGATGAAGAAGCGTTGGCTCATTGGTGGAAATGCTCATGTCGCTCATCATCATCATCGTGATGATTGTCGTGCGGTTCGGAATGGGAGCGAAGTGGATATGAGAACGAGTGTGCGGATCCCTTACGGGTACATTAATGATATCCCTTTTTCAAACACTTCCTCACAATTACATCCAAAACAAATCTAATTGCTCATGCATACGTGCACTCATGTGTCGCAGTGTGTGGAGCTTATCAATGAATTCCAAAGTGAATGCGCTGTGAGTGGATAATATTTATTAAGTGAGAGAACAAAGATGTTTTGTCATAAAATTTAATTGTTGTTGTTTTAATACAAACAAAGCTACGTCGAAATATCGTGGTTTTTTAAATAACGAAACAAATTGTTTAAATTATTACAAAAAACTATGATTTGGCAAGTTAGTAACAACAATAACAAGTTGTACGTCATATAAAATTATTGTAAGTATACGAAAAAAAAAACAATTCATTATCGTGGCTGCAATAAAGAGATGTTTAATAATTATGAAATGAAAACATTTGCCACTGTTCTAAATTGTTGATTCTTGTTTCGATAGTAATAATTTAAATATAAAAAATTTTAATACAAAAAGATGTGCATTAATTGTGAGAAAATATAGAAATAACTAAAGAATTAAGAAAATCCCTAGAAAATTACTGTGGACTTTTGAAGCACCTTAACCTAACCATAACTATTCTAGAACTTTCTAGAGCATTTTGAGTACGCATAAACATAGCATTTCTCAAACTAAATTGAATCGTTAATAAAGAGACAAATTTTAAGCTTTCTTGCCAACAAAGAAATGAATTCTATACAATTAAATTAATTGAATTTTGATTAATTTTGAGACTTTTATAACGTTAAATCATTATATTTTGACAGGATTATGAATATCAACTAGCGAAATAAAAAAATCCTTCTATTAATTGGTTAAATGACGATATTTTAATACACGATATGTATAAATAACTGAAGAAATAAGAAAGTCCCTAGGAAATTACTATGGGCTTTTGAAACAATTTAATCTAACCACTATTCTAGAACTTTCTAGAGAATTTTGAATGTCTATAAACACAGCATTTCTCAAACTAAATTGAATCGTTAGCAAAGAGCCAAACTTTAAGCTTTCTTGCGAACCAAGAAATGCATTCTACTCGATTCAATTCCTTAAGAATCTTTTAATTCTGAGACTCTTATAACCTGAAATCATAATATTATGGCAAGATTATGAATATCAAGTAGAAATAAAAAAGTCCCTAGATAATCAATATATACTTTAGAAGTAATTTAACACAACTATAAATATTCTAGAACATTCCAGAACTTTCTCGATTTATATAAGTATGCATAAACATAACATCTGTCAGCCTTGAACTAGCAAAAGCAAGACAAAAATTTATATTTAACCACAACTAACATAAACTGAATGCAGTCCTTTTTCAATGAAGTTGCAAATACTTCCAGCCTTATTACCATGAATCGCATTCTCTATTCCATTAAATTTTTTGATTTTGAGACCGTTATCAACATGAAAAATAAAAAATCCCTAAAATCCTGCCGCAATTTAACCCAACCACGAATATTCTAGAACATTCCAGAACTTTCTCGACCAAAGCACCCATAAACTTAACATCTCTCAACCTTGAACCAGAAAAACAATACAAAAATGTACATCTCATATTACTCCACACAATTCACTCTTCCTCAAACCTTCAGCAATAAAATTGAAAATGCTCTCAGCTTTATTGCCAACCATGAAACACATTTTCATTTCCACGCAATTCAATTCATTCGCAGTTTGCACTTCGCAGTAGTTTGTTTTACAACCGCTACGTAAAAAGCTTCATGCAAGCGCTACGTATAAAACAATGCCAAATTTGACTTTAAAATCATTGATTTAAATCAATCGCTATTCCATACACAAGCAACCACATCACGTACGCACATGACACCATAAATAAATGCGCACAAATATCTACTCATCTCATTAAATTTTTCAATTATTATTATCACATAAAATTCACCTAAATTTGCATGCAAATTGTCATAAATTACCCACCAGCAACAGTGACTGATAAGCCACGCGTCTGCTTAATAACAGAGACGCAGGTGAATAAGAAGGACAAACAAAAAACGTCTAATCATCGAAAAGCGCATGTTGCTAGACATTTGGAAATTACGTCAGGCAAATAATGCACGTGTATATGAAGCGGTGGAGTGGCCTGTTGCTGGTCACTTTGCGTGTGCTCATTTTCAAGCAAGTTGTCTGCTCGGTTGTCTGGTGATCAGTCGATAACTTTAACGAAAGTTTGCAAAAAGTAAAATTAAACTTAAAAAACCCAAGAAACCAAAACTTAATTAGTAATTATTTATTGACAGTGAAATTATTTACTTTTTTGGATATTAATATGACCAGTGTGGTGAGTGAATAAATAATTTTGTTACATTGTAAAACATTGAACGAAAATAACAGGAAACGAATAATTATTATTCCGGGCGTGCTTTATGCCAATTCATTGAGCGATTAAATTAAACGAAATTAAATTCGTCTGAAGTAATTACTCGTAGCGCACGCAAGGCCATATAACAAATAAGTGCAAGTCAATAAATTAGTTGACAGTTATTAATTGATTTCTCGTTCATCCATGGATAATATCCATCAAAATGTCATTAAAACAATGATAGTACTTTATCACGTTAACCTCTTTCTTCATCAACTTCTACAACTTCTTCGTTTAAATACTAATAAGGTTATAAAATTCTAGAACACTTCTGGAAATCTTCCTTCACATTGACATATGCTCTTCGTTAGAATACAATATCGATTTAAATTACAATAGAAATGTTGGCAATAATACGTATAAAGGTAATTAAATTGAAATTATTGCAAAATAACCTCTTTCTCTCTATGTTGTTTTGTGTCGCTTTGCTTATTATTTAAAATCACCCTAATATCACACGTCAATAAGGTTCAAGTTGGCAGAGCGGCAAGCGAGATTCAACTTTCTCTTGCATAGCAAACATTTTTTTTCTTACCGCATTATGCACGTCACTATGGAAGTTTTTTAGTCGTTAAAAATGCTGTAAATATTAATACAACAATGTAATCAATTATTGTCCTTCGCATTTTGCTTTCGTAGATCAATAATTCAATTGTCCGCGGGGGAATTGACAATAAATAGCAATTTTAGCATCTTCTAGTCACTTAACAGTTAGACAATTAAATATTACTGTACATTATATTACTATTATGAACATAATTCATTTACATAACCTTTAACGTTTTAGTTGCATATTCAAGGATCATTGGTCATGAGTATGCTAATGATAAATTAAAATCTCTGCGTCAAAGATTACATTACGATTAAGTTACGCACTCGGTCGGTAAGGTTAGCATTGAGAAGTTAATAAAAATAGGCTGCATATAAAATTATTATATAACTTTGCACTTGGTTGTTACACCATATTGATTTTGCAGTATCTTTTTACAATTAGCACAATCGCGAATAATTAAAACATTGCGGTAATTATAGTGGGTTTATACGTCTCTTGTGGTATCCTGTTGATGTTTTCATTGCGTAAAGCAAACAATAAGTAGATCGCACTTGTCAAAATATTTTGAAATTTCTCACAATCATATGTGTGATTAAGGTTAGGTATCTGTCAATTATCAGTGCTGCATTTTTAACTAATATATTAAATAGTATTCAGTTTCCTTTTTGCACAATTAAGTCATAAACAAAAGTAGATTTGCATTAAGAGTTACGCGTGCGCGTAGATAACAAATTTGTGATGTAAGTTTTCACATTACTCAAATTAAGATGACAGGAGATGAGATGAGTGTTATCAGGGCAGGTAGTTGATTAAATTCGTCTGAATGTTATACAAGTGCATCCATGCTACCATCCAAACGTTTAGGTGTATTTCTAATTGAATTGAATGCGATAGAATTTAAGTATGTGTTTGCGCTTGCTCAAGGCCTGCGCTCGCCGCCTGCTGACGATATTTCAACAGCAGGAAAGCGCTGGTGGCTTTCAGTGCGTTATTAGGCGTGTCGTTGGAGTGTTGTTGCTCGGGTACGTGTGTGCAATTGAAGACTTGACCTAGATCGTAAGCACAAATAATCAGCGCACACCGCCAACACAAACAGTGGCAAATTAAAGTCATCAACACTTTCCAATATATCATCGACGTGATCGTTTGATTTTCGGCTGGTATTAATAGGCCTGTTTCTAGGTGATTGGAAGGCAATTCGCGCGGCGACACGTTCACAATCTGCCAGGTCAGTGTTAAATATAAATGCAGAATGGCACGAGTTTGCCACTGTTTACATAATCATCGCAATCACATCACACTCATTGATCTCCTCTCGATTCGTTCTAGATTTTGTTCGCCATTATACCAATATGCCTTGCCCGTTTTTAACGAAGCTCACGCAAACCTACGTGAGGAATTATGGGCCAACACTGCTCAAGACGTTTGGAAGCCAATGCCCTGTTATGTCACGCTCGCTCAACAGCATGAACGTTGGTGCTAATCAAGGTAGTTGTTGTTGCACACACACGCTTCCAGAATTTGTCATTTAGTTAACATGTGTTTGCATGCTTCTAGAAGTTGAAGTGGCTCCACCAATTGAAGGTCCGGTAGTTACAACTGCAACCAACAGTAACAGTTGCCCATTTTTGAAGGAAGTCACCTCAATGGTGAAAGTTGCCAATCAGGAGGACATCATTCAAATTGACTCTAAAGAGCAAGAAGTTACCGATGGTAAGATTCATGGTCATACTAACTTCAAAAATGTGCTTGTCATTCAGTCAATTATGTGATTATTTATGTTTGATATCCGAGCGTAGATCATTAAGTCAAGGGCGTCTGATTACACTCGCACGTTTATACAATTGATCACTTATGTGACATGCATAAACTGGTTACCACTAATTTGCACCGTAACCCTTGTTTTTTGTAGGCAATGCATTCCAATATGAGCAATTTTTCCATCAACAAATCATGAAGAAGAAGAAGGACCATTCGTACAGGATCTTCAAGAAGGTGAATCGTCTTGCTGGCCCAGGGCAATTTCCAAGTGCGTTGGAGTACTCATGGGGTGAACGTCCCATTACCGTATGGTGTTCGAATGATTACCTAGGCATGTCATGCCATCCGGAAGTGAAACAAGCTGTGCGCACTGCTTTGGACCAATATGGCGCCGGCGCTGGCGGTACCAGGAACATATCCGGAAATTCCATGTACCATGAACGTTTGGAGAAAACCTTGGCGGATTTGCATCAAAAAGAGGCGGCGCTATTGTTTACTTCATGCTTTGTTGCAAACGATTCCACGTTGTTTACTTTAGCTAAAGCGCTGCCTGGGTGTCATATCTTTTCCGACGAAGGTAACCATGCCTCGATGATTCAGGGTATACGTAATAGCAAGGTTCCAAAGCATATTTTCCGCCATAACGATCCTCAACATTTGGAGGAATTGCTTCAAACTGTGGATGTCAACGTGCCCAAGATAGTCGCTTTTGAGACTGTTCATTCCATGACAGGTGCTGTGTGTCCATTAGAGGTAAATAACTATAGAATAGCAAGTTTACAGAATTTAAAATTTCCGGTTTGTTTAGGAATTATGTGATATTGCTCATAAGTATGGAGCTTTAACATTCGTTGACGAAGTACACGCTGTTGGTCTGTATGGTGATCATGGTGCGGGTATTGGCGAACGGGACCATCAACTCTACAACATGGACATAATCAGTGGAACCTTGGGCAAAGCGTTTGGTAATGTTGGAGGTTACATAGCTGGAAGTTCCTTACTTGTCGACATGATACGCTCATATGCTGCTGGATTTATTTTCACTACTTCACTGCCCCCAACCGTTCTCGCTGGTGCATGCAAAGCAATCGAAATTCTCGGATCCGATGAAGGACGCGCCTTACGCCAGAAGCACCAGGAGAACGTTCGCTACTTACGCAACACACTATTGCGACACGGTTTCCCCGTGGAGCACACGCCAAGTCACATCATTCCAATCAAAATCGGCAATCCCATGCTTAGCACTCAAGTGTCCGATCTTCTGATACAGGAAAAAGGTCACTATGTTCAAGCAATCAACTATCCGACGGTTGCTCGCGGTCAAGAGAAATTACGACTTGCGCCAACACCGCACCACAATAAGGAAATGATGGATCGTTTGGTCAGCGATCTGAAAGAAGTATGGAACAAAGTTGGTTTGCCATTCACCGGAAGACAATGTAGCAAGGTATACGCTCGTAAAATATTTAGAAATCATCGATCTAAACTAAAAATATTGTAGGAATGCCAATTCTGCCATCAACCTATACTTTTCGATTACTTCGAGGCACGTTCCAGAAAGTGTTCGAATGAGGTTATTTGTGATGTACCCAATTGCCCACAAATGGTCGCAACGGCCTAATGTGCTCATTGGAAGCGTAGTGAAATCTATATCAATGCGTAATTATTCGTTAGATGTGGGCTTTCGCAACACAACCCTATATTACTCCGGTGGTGGCACAACGAAAGTATTTGCTTGTTCAAAATAAAAACACAAAATTATATTATTTACAAATTTATTGACAAATAAATTATATGTGATTTACGTCAAGGTCGAGTATTCAATATCCATGTTTAAACCCACACTTGGTCCTATCGTGCTTAACCATGTGACGACAATGTTTTTACTTTGACTACCAATTTGCTGAATTAAGTCAGCAGTTTTGCATGGATGTAAGCTAAAAAATGGCCGTTGGAGAATCGGATGATCCTAAAATTAGAGAGTTACATGACTGGGCAACAATAGACAAAGCACAAACCATTTGTGTTAAGATTTGCAACGTATTTTCTTCCTTTTCAAATGTAAATTGGCATAAACATTCATCTAAAGTGAGAAGTGTTCCATCTGAAATAAGAAAATTATATTGTAAAATTATGAGTTTTAATAAATTTTAATTACCAGTCTTGAAAATATTAAAACAAAGTTTTGGTACGCAATATATGGGGTCAAAAACCACATGATACTCATAATTTAATACATCTAAATTGTTTGTTGATAGTTTTTGCTTTGTTTTCATAAGATATATAGAGTTATCCGTGAAGAAGCTCTGCAACGTCTTATAAGAAACATCATTTAATTATTAATTGTCATCTTACTTTGACTTCCTTATAGACCCAATTATCGTATATCTTGGTAGATAATTTATTAATGGCTATAATATTTTCGAGAAACACTTCCCAAGTGATTTCCATTGTTGAAATATTGTGAAGTTTGTTGTTAACAATATTGTATTGAGGGATGCATAGCCGTAGGCGTTACAAACTCCCCATGAAATTTCAATAAATCGAAGGACTCACTGCGCACGCGCACTGAAATGGTCGTTATGCGGCGTTGCCACTTGAACGCGAGCGGCACAGCATCCAAACGCGAACGCACACCGCTTCTATCGGCCACAAAC
Organism: Anaulacaspis nigra; assembly: GCA_030264675.1. NCBI lineage: Eukaryota > Metazoa > Arthropoda > Insecta > Coleoptera > Staphylinidae > Anaulacaspis > Anaulacaspis nigra. The sequence continues at coordinate 10,483 of JARJDV010008697.1, read as the reverse complement.
AGTAACGTTGGCGGAGTGCGCAGGTAAAACGTGAGATTCAGTGAGCGCAAATCAAAGAGTACTTGCGGCGGTCGCGTCGCGACTCTTTAAATAAACTGAAAATCTGTGGTGCAAAAGACCAAGTGCCGTGCTGTGGCTGGCGTACATGCAGCGAACGTGAACAGATAACGGGAACGTCGGGCGCACCACATCGGCGGCAGCGGGACGCACACAAACGCATTGTGCGAACGGCGCGCCGAACGCATGCCCAGAGCGCGGCGACGTGTGCACACCGTGCAACAGCAAACCACATCGGTAGCGGCAGCGGTGGTGCTTGCTTGCTTCAATCGTCTGTTGTGTGAGCGTCGACGTCGTCGGCGAAGAGCATTTGCACGCGACCGCGCGATGACATCGGCGGCGTAGTAGCAGCACGTACGCGGCATCTCTCTCGCGCGACGACCCACCAAAACACAGCGCCGATAAAACGCCGGGCGCAGTGAGTGTATGAGTGCGTGCGTATTCGTTCGTTGTTCAGTTATCGGCGCGGGTGAGTGCATGTGTTGGACGAGCGTCCGCCGGAGTACTTAGCGCGCGCGTTAAATGTGCGTTGCAGCGCAAGAGACACCTGGAGGACCAGTCGACAGGCAGACGTTTTGCAACATCGACGACGCTAGCTTATCCGCGAGACGACACGCAGAAATATGTAGGTGCAACATGCCGATGGCCGTCGTCAACAACAATCCAAGCGATTACCAGTAGTAGGACCCTTCCGATTTGTTTGTGCCACATACACGCTGGTAATCCGATGAGCGGAAAGTGAGCAACACACTTCGTACGGAGCAACGAGTGCGAGTTGAATGCAAAGAACATTTTCCATTGCACGGCAAAGACATTCGTAAACAATGTATGCGAAGGGCAAATGCTCAACGGTGCCCTCGGACGCACAGGCTAGAGAGAAGTAAGTGTTGCATGTTGGTTTGTTTTCTTTACCGCTCTTTTGTTTCATGTTTGTTTTAAACTAATTTGCGTAATAATGGCCGCTGCGTGTGCAACGACATCAAGTAAAGTGCCGTTCTATTTGAACGCATAGAAAAAAGTTACAGTTAGTTTGTAATAACTGTCCAACTGAACGATGTGTAAACATACTTCTTGCGTTTTCGTACTTAAAATTTATGGAGAAAGCTAAATCATAAAATGCCGGCTAATTTGCAACAAGCGGGCTAATAACCAACAAAACACTCGACAAAGAGGAGCGAGCCCCATAATCATTGTAATTATCTTAAATGATTGAATGCTACGAAAATAAATAATTAAATTGAGTGTTATGTTTATTTTATATTTTAGGTTTACGAAGATGGCGCTGCATGTATGTTGAATAGCATTCGAAATTAAATTTTGGTCATCGAATTGTGACTTGGTTAGTGTGTCATAAAGTTTGAAAATATGCAACGAAAGTCGTCCGATTCTTGCGAATTGTCTACCTGCGGCGTGGGTTCGATACAAACGCAAAGTGTACCTCCACAAGATATTCTCGTTAAGCAGCCCCGATATTGCCGTTCATGTTTTCATAAACAAATCGTCACGAAAATAGAATCCAACGGGCATTACACCAAAGTAATAGTCGCGGTTGCGGGCGAGAAACATCTCTAAGCAACGCTTTAACGTCGTTTCCACATCTAGTTTTCCGCTGAGCTACTCCGCTTGCGAGCAGTAGCTTAGTACATATACAATAATAATAATGAAAAAAAGAGGAGACCTACAAAGCGTGCAATTGCGTTTGAGTACATTGCGCTGATTAGCCGTCGATGACGAACGCGCGTCTCTATCGAGTTGTTCAAATGCGCGACGACACAGTCGAATGCAAAATACCGAGCCTTTCGTTAAGCTAATTCAACATGCTATGTAGGTAAACTCACTCATGATCGTGCATTTGTTGTTGGTCGGCGGCAGGCGTAAGTCATTGCGTTTTATGCATTTGTCCTCTAAAATACATTTTTCTATGCCCATGTCGGAAGGCTGCTTAAATGCGTCGCTCAATCTATTATTACATGCCTATTATATAGGTGGAATTTACACAGATTATCACTGTTTATTTCGCATCGAAGAGCTTCATGGGAGATTGTCGCACGAGTTGCCTACATTACTCGAAAATGTTCGTAGCAAGAGCCGTGAATAATGATCGAGAAAATCACTGATCCAGTTTACCATGAATTATACGGAAGGAATCGATTCGGATTATCTAGCTGCTACGTGCCCGTAAAATGCATTTCCGGTCCATTTCCGCAAAAGTCTATTTAATATTAATGAACTTGTTGCACGCACAATTAAAGTTCGCACCGAGCGCGTTTTTATTATGTTATCATAATAAAACAAAATGATGATGTCGTCTTTAATATGCGTGCACGTGAATGAATTTGTGACGAGCCGCTAGGCTAAAAGACAGACAACACTCGGTGGTGATGAAAAATTTAGTTGGAAACTTTCGAAACTTTCCGAGTGTAGTAAAAGTTTGCAAAAGTTGCGCGTGCAGTGGCAGACTTTGCATGCGAAGAGAGTATGTCAAGGAAGAATTTTGTTCTTATTTATTGGTTAATGTCAATTTGTGGATAATTAATTTTTATTTGCTTTTTGCAGGCTGGCGTTATATGTCTACGAATATTTATTACATGTTGGAGCACAAAAAGCAGCACAAACATTTCTCTCAGAGGTGAGTGATTGTGAATATTCCGGATGGAAATCGTCAGTTCTGATTTGACTTTATTGAATTTTACAGATACGATGGGAGAAAAATATCACATTAGGTGAGCCGCCCGGGTTTCTGCATTCGTGGTGGTGGTGAGTATTTGCAAAATTCACGTTGCCAAGATAACCATATTGATTGCGACCAATGTGCTTTCAGCGTGTTCTGGGACTTGTACTGTGCGGCACCGGAGCGCAGGGAAAGCAACGAGCACTCGTCGGAGGCGAAAGCGTTCCACGATTATGTGAGTTGTGTTGTCTGTCGCAAGCAGCGGGCGCAGATCGCCAGTTTTGTTTCCTCATTACGACGCGCATGCATTCCCAATGATTTCAATTTTCCTCGTCGTCGTCGTTGTTGTGTGCGCATCATCCAATTCTCTATCCTATCGCACCGATTCTCCATTCCGAGCGTACTTATTTGTGGATCAATACTCCGGTCGAGGAGCACGAGCGCTGGCAACACTGCTCGCTTGCTACGATAGCAGCAACTCGCGCTACCAGTACGTAGAGTTGTTCCGCGGCCGCGCTCTCGCCTAGCTACGAAGAGCGAGCAAGCAGCACAACGATTTCGCCAGGTACTGCCGGCGACCCTGCTTTCCAAAGCGCACTTAATGCGATGCGTCCAACTGAGACGGCACGACGAACCTTGTCTTCGTTATACCGGCATTGCCGGTGCTCTCAACCATGCTTTCGACTCGTTCATGATGCTCCAGGCTTTTGCTTTGCGGTGATATGCCGTTAGTCAACTATTTGCTGCCTCTCTTCCTCGGATGATCCTCGAACATGCATTTTTGACTCAAAACTCCTCGGATGCACTTTAATTATTCAGTTTCTTAGCTGTTAACTAATTAGCAGTACTCAACGATTGATAAGTGAGGAATGTAAAAAAGTCGCATTATCACGTTCCGGCATGCTTATCGTGTTATTGCATACTTGACTATAAATTGAAGCCATTGTTTGACGTACGACCACCGCAAGATTTCAATATACTACACGCTCTCCAGCCATTATTATCCTGGAATCCATTCGTATTCATTTGCGTCGGAAAACAATTGTTTAGTCAGCCCACGTAACTTTCGTTTTCATAAAAGTGGGTCTTTCTCTGTTTTAGGGCTTTGTCAATTCGGGATATGGTATTAATGGAATTGCGCATGTGAGTATCCCCTTTCCGTGTGACACACATATGTGCGTCGAGCGGCGAATGCGTACGAAATAATAAATGTTTGCTTATTGTAGAATACTGGGCCAGCGCCGAGTCCCCTGGGTCAAATGCCGCCGAACGATGGAATGCCAGGAGGGCCAATGCCGCCGGGTTTCTTCCCCGTAAGTACAATCCGAAAGAAATGCGATCGCAACGCAATTACAAATTCGAACTGAATGCTTCAATGTATTTACTACTTACTTACTTTCTTTTTACCTGGTTTGTTACTACTCTATCTCTACTTTTATTATTATCTCTTACTTACTACTACTACTACTTTTTTACTCTACTAACACGTCTAATAAGCTTTTGAGTGTTGCCTCATACTCCCCCGAAGACAGAACAACAACTCGAATGATCATTTATTATTGGTTTTCGTTGTGTTATTAACCTTTCTGTACAAAGTAATCTCTTCTAACACGTATCGTATCCGTTGGTTTTGTGTACTAATCAAAGGCGGTCACGTGACACGCGTGGCTCGTTGTATTTAGCTCATTAGCTATCCCCCTTTTTTGACTCTCGACGCAAAGTGGAAACCGAAAAGGACGCATAGTATTCTCGAGTTTATTGTTTCATTAATTCGATTTAGTTTTGAGATGAGTAGTAGTTTGAAACTATTTCCGTAGATTTGATCGTAGTTTGTTTATTTAATTAATTAACTAAAACTAAACCAAAGAAGAAGAAAAAAGTGAAAAATTTTGGTCGCAATGACATTTGGATTTCATTCATTTCGAATCGAAACACCAGACGAACGAAAAAAATTCACTGATAAAGAAACCGAAAAAATTGATGTTTCATATGAAAATTTTGTTTTTGCATTTGTAGAATTCGACAATGCGACCATCTCCTCCCACACATCCATCAAGTCAACCCTCCCCGCATTCGCAACCACCACCCCCACATTCGCAGATGATGTCGTCGCAACCTTTCATGGGTCCACGATATCCCGCAGGTCCCAGACCTGGTGTGCGAATGCCTCAAATAGGCAGTGATTTTAATGGAGTAAGTGTCTTAATCTCAATGTATCTCCTCTGTCTTGCTTTTATGTGTGTATCATTATCATTTTATACATATATATATCACATGTCTCTCTATGTGTGTGATTGTGTACATATTATATATACCATTATTTTACTTGTTTTTTGTTTTTCAATTATGACTATTTGTTTAATTGTTGTTGTCCGAAGGACGATCAATTAATCGCGTGGTAGTGCTCGAGAAACAAAACACAAAGAAATAATAATCATTGGACGCAGAAAGGAAAGCCCTTTTTGGTGTCCTCCGTTTGTAATTAATTCCATTACTCATCGAATATATGTGTTGCGTTCATGTTTTGCTAAATAGTTTTTTTGGCGGAGTAACTAATCATAAATACACCACGCTCTGGCTACTATTGCTTATCAATGCAAATCCTCCATAATTGCTTTACAAATTTGCTCATCTTTGTGCTGACGTCTTATTGTTGCTTGTGACGTATTTTTCTCTCGATTTCTCTCTCTATCAATGTTACAAACAAATTTCGACGAACAGCAATGATGCTGATGCATACTGATGATACGGGTTATGAATATACGCATTCGAACGCATCGCACATGAAAGACAAGATACTCTTTAAAAATATCACATAAACAAGAAACGAAACGCACGTTATGTTAAATTGTTTGATAACGAATTAATCATTGTCGTTCCAGCCTCCCGGCCAGCCGATGATGCCGAATAATATGGACCCCACAAGACAAGGTAAATATTTACTTGAAGCGAAGACGCGGAAAATTTGTTGCCGCCCCCCCACTGCACTATATTTAACCAGACGGAAGAACGTAGAGAAAGAAAAGATATATCACACCAAATTCAATTCTTAAAAAACTAACGAAATTTAGTTTCTCGTCATTATGCCTTATTATTTGATATCATCACTCGCTGTATACGATTGGCATTATCACCTAGGCAACGAAGACTCATACGTTTTTTGTTTATCGTAGAATATGCATTGCCCTTTCGGGGGCGAAGATGTTCTACAAGTAAATGATTTATTAAGTTACTTATGCGATTCAAATAACAAATTTGATTCAAGAGCAGTGCGCACGCATGAAGCCCGATTCTCATATTGATATGCCTCATGTAATTGCATCTATTTCTGTCTCCAGGTGAAGGCGGAGAGTTTGTAGGTTGGCAAGGTAGGCAAATGCGCTCCTTCACCACCACATAATAAACACCCATAGTTTTTATTATATTTATATCTATTTATCGAACGCATTCACATTTTTAATTCTACTCATTATTCGCCTCTGGTGCTCGTACTCGTTTCTCTTCAAAACATCATGATCATCATTCTCTAATATGCTCATTGTTTGCAAACATTACACACATGCCATGGCCTCCAATGTGCAAAACTAATCTGACGACATTTAAACACCCTGCTCGATTTAAGTTCTCTCTAATACCATCTTTCACTTTTCTCTGTCTTTCTCTCTGTATCATTACCATCAATCGTGGTTTGCCACGCTAATTAGGTGCAAGATTAGGCGCTGTTTGCATTCATACACAGTTTCCACATGTTGTGCAGACGTTTCATGCGAAAACGAATCTCCCTCTGCCATCCACAAACAGTTACATCTTCTGCTTGCTTACGCTTGGTTGAAGAAACGAGATATACAACTCGCAAGCATGCTGGTGTCGTTTGTGCAACACGTTGACCAATATTTTTATAAACTCTAGCTAACGACGATGGTGGCAGTTGCTAATTGTGTTTTGTTACCTTAGGACCGCCTGGAATGAATCCAATGAACCCAAGAATGAATCCACCGCGAGGACCTGCAATGGGCCCACTGGGGCCAGGCTCGTACGGCCCTGGGCTTAGAGGTCCTCCGCCGAATAGCAGTCTAGGGCCTGGAGGACCAATGCCACCAATGTCAATGACAGGAGGACGACCACAGTGGCAACCAAACACGTCAACGGTAATAGCTTTGTCCGCCTGCTTATGATGTTTCAAACTGTGCTTAGAATTTGTGTATAATAATAGCGTTGGGGATATTTTAGCCAATGAATTATTCTTCATCGTCGCCTGGTAACTATGGCGGACCGCCTGGATCGGCAGGACCTCCTGGTCCAGGTACGCCAATCATGCCAAGCCCGCAGGACTCGTCAAATTCGGGCGGCGAGAATATGTACACGATGATGAAACCGGCTGTTGGCGGCAATATGAGTGGCGAGTTCCCGATGGGCGGCGGACCAGAGGGTGGGCCGCTAGGACCCATGGGTCCGAACTCGATGGGTCCGGTGCTTAACGGGGACGGCATGGATGGCATGAAGAATTCGCCGGCGAACGGCGGGCCGGGCACGCCGCGCGAAGACAGCGGCAGCGGCATGGGCGACTACAATCTGGGCGGCTTTGGCGGGCCGGGCGAAAACGTAAGTAGATTTTTGGTGGCCGGTGCTTGTGCTTCTGTAGACTGACACCTAACCACTAAAGGTCGCTTTCCTTGCAGGACCAAACGGAATCGGCTGCTATTTTGAAAATAAAAGAGAGCATGCAAGAGGAGGCCAAGAGGTTTGAGAAAGACTCGGACCATCCTGAGTATTTCATGCAATAACTCCCTCCCTGGCCTCTTGGGCTGGTGGACGCCTCTTCTCCTTCCTAACTCTACTAACCGTTGGGCGGTGGTCTGCTCATCTCCTTAGCCCCTCAGAAAAGAACGAACGAACGAAAGTGTGAAAGAATGTTTAGGCGAAAAGCAAAGTATAATAATGTCAGAAACAAAAGCCAGTAAAAACCAAATTGTCAGTAGAGAACTTACAGTACAGAAAGCCCCCCCGTCGTCGCGTGCTCGTCAGTCACACACTGTATTTGGCGCAGGGTAGTCATGTACACCTATTTTCTGTTTTACAGATATTCCTATGAAAATTCTCGAACTCGAACTGACACACTGACAGACGATCAATTTCAATCAATCCATACCGCTAGTTCGAATCACGCTTGCACGATTCAGGTACCGAGCATGTTGAGCCGATGGACCGATAGCAAGGGCCGGCGAGCGCCGCCGCCATTTCGAGAGAGATTCTAAGCAGGTGTGCTCTGGTGGTGCAACAAGTGCCCGAATTCGATCAGGCCACAACGTGAGAGGCGATCGCGCGGCGTCGCTCATGCGTGGGAACCGGAACCAAATTTGCGAGAGGACTCGAAAATTGATGCCGGATGTGCAAGTGAGGCAGTGTGATGATGTTCGTTTTTTGGGTGCTGACAACGGTCATGAAGTTGTTCAATTGTCGATGAAGAGAGTAGTCGTGTTTTGACGAACTGAGATGTCGATTGAGGACATATGCAGATATAGCGGGGGAGAGAGAAAGAGAGAGAGAGACAGACGGAGAAACAAACGGTTTGTGTTGTTAATTCGGACCGCAGTGTTGACGGACAAAAGTTGTAATCTATGATTGACTTGCTTTAATTTGCAACAAATAAATTCTATTTAGTTCCTGAGTATTGCGCGTGGGCATGGTAGAAAGAAGAACCGCCGCAACGAGACATCGCACCCCCAACCCGCACGCAGCAATGACCACAACAAAGCAGATCAATTTTTCCAAAATCGATTGCGCTCCACGTTCGAACTCCCTCATATCACACACAATCACAATTCCCCCCAAATTGTATAAGCAAATATCAAACAACCGCAAGACGGAGAAGGAGACCTCTGTCGATTTTTCTATAAATAACAAATCTTTGTAAATTAAACCCCGTCCACCAGCCTAGGCTAGGTTGGATGTATCACAACGTTTATGTGTTAATACTACTGTTTTTTCGTTTACCTGTGGGTGGGATGAGATGAAACAAAGCTACGAGTAAAACACTCATTGCATGTGCATACATTCCTCGGTGAGGCAAGTTGCGCGCACACACACTGCGACCATCAACTTAAAAAAAACGAGTTGCCACAAGAAACGTTGACGACTGTCGTCGGTTGTCTCACAATTTAAAAACTCATTAAAGAACATATTAAGACGTTACGAGTGATTGACGTTTTTTAAACTTTTTATAGTAGTTATACGAAATTATTAACGCAAAAGATGGATGTATGGTTGTCGACGACTTGCCTCGACCTAGTGTGGTAACTTTTCACTTTGTTTTATGTGTACATGCAATAGGTAAATAACAAATAATTCAACTTACCAAAATGGAGTAAAATAAGGTGAACTTTTTACATGTTTTTGAGTTTATTCCGATTATTTATATTATATAAATATTATATACTATTCTTGATTTATTATTATACACAGACCATAATTGAAATTCTTTTTTTACGATTCTCATCTTGTTTTATACATGTGTACGATTGTTTCACCATTCATACAAAGTTTACAAAGAAGCAGAACAGACAAATTTACCAAATAATTGAAGCTGATGAGCGAGTTGATGAATAAAGAAGAAGAAGTTGCAAAAATAACTTGTTACGTTGCGACACAATGAGGACAAATTATCTTCGTGGACATAATTAATTATATTAATTATTTTATTTTAGTGTAAGAAATCACTTAATTTATAAATTCTATTCTTGAAAATAAATTTGAGAGATTTAAAGAAACGAATCCTTTATTCCATTCATGACGTAGTGTTTTAATGCATTTATTCCAAAATGACGTTAGCAACATTTAGAACGGATAATAGTATTGCTATTTATAGCGCACTATCTGCATTCCACTTGCATTTGAACATGATTATCTCAGTTTTTTATGAATTTGGAGTTTCGGCGGCTCTGCTACTTGAAAGCCAATCCACACCACAGTTTACTCACGATTTAGAATAAGATGTGGTAGTAGGGAAACAAGGAATTTTCAATTTAATGAAAATATTTAAAAAGCAAACTGAAATAAACTTTGTTAGAATATGATATCATATTCTAATAAACTTTTTGAAATCATGGACCATTTTCAAATTATTATGACAACCACAGAAAGTATTGCAAAATTCGCAGTTCAGCAAATCATTATTTAGATGAGAGCTAGAAACGAAGTAGATAAGAAGACATGCCAAGTTTTACTCATAATACTTTTGAAAAGAGTGAATACTTTTCGCTAAGAAAACTGTAAAATAGTGAAACTCTTTTTTAAGCCGTGCCACAGAAAGTCCGTTTTTCGGACATTGGTTAATAAATATCTCCATAACTACTCAGCCGATTAAAAAAAATCTAAATTCATAGAAGAAATATTTTTATTTATTCTGTGGATTGAAAAATGAAATAAAATTATGAATATTAAACGAAGATATATTAATTTCACGATACAATACGCTAATGAAAAGACCCATCTATTGTGCGTGCAGTACAGTTTAGATAATTTAAATGTCTCTTCAAAAACCCAACCAGACGCTTTCTGGGTAGAAGGTGATAGAACGGACAATATCAGGTAAACCCCAAGAGGGCAAATACTGTGTTTGTGCCATTGTAAAATGGTAGTCCCTATTATTTTATGATAAATATTTGTTGATATTATAAAATTATTTAACATGCTATTGTTGAATATTGATGTTACTCTGTAATGGACAACACAATTTGAATTTTGAAAATCGGTTGG
>JARJDV010008695.1:0-21106 GCA_030264675.1 Anaulacaspis nigra | reverse complement strand
TTTGGTTATATGCTCGCACTAGGTCTAATGTCGAGAAGACGTTCTTGCCGTACAGGCTTTGCGCAAAATCTTGTATGTGCCTCACCGCGTATTGGTCGGGCTGCGTTCTGCTGTTCAAACCTCGGTAATCTCCACACGGCCTCCAGGATCTTTCCCCTTTTGCGACCATACACAACGGGGATGCCCATGGGTTTTTGGATGGCCTTGCCAACCCGAGCCGCAGCATCACCTCGAATTCTTTCTTAGCTGCCAGAAGCTTGTCCGGCGCGAGACGCCTTGCTCTTAGGGCTACTGGTGACCCCGACGTGATTGAAGTGGCGGGAACCGCCACACACCTAAAATTGAAAAGTGGGCCCGCTGAAAATGTATGATGAATTGAAGAAAAACTTGGGAAACCTAACTTGGCTCTCTTGAGGATCGAATCCAAGTCACTCAAATAGCTCTTGAAGACTACTGCACTAGACCACGAATTGTAGTGTGCATGGCTAAATTTTAACTTGGTCTTATAGTAATAAGTTCATTTAAGTTTACAACGCAAAACTTAGCTTCCTTTCCTAGGTATTGATCCGCAGACTCATGGTTTATATCCTAGCGCTATGACGACTAGGCTATTGCACTTATATGTTGTAGACGAATTTTATATGCGTATGTTGTATTCACATAATGTTATATCTTGGAAGTATTGGTCAATGCTGGGTATTCAAACCAGTTTATTTTCGCATATACATAAAAACGTCATGGAAGCGTTAAGGATTAGAGAAGAAAAGTGATATGATACGTGTAACTTTTTAAAAAAAAAATAGGAAAACTGCAGCAGGTATAATGGAATTGATATAATTGTTATTTATAGAGTTCATTCATCTTTTTTACTTATAGGTACAATTAATATAAATACGATAAAGTTATTATACATTATTCTTGAATGAAACATAAAAGAAATACAATAAAAGCGACAATTTTTGGAAGAGCGTTTTTTGCTATCCAATTATATTACAAGATTTTGCAATGTTTCGGCAGGGCATAGCCAATACTGAGAGGAAACGTTGAAATGTAAAAGAAAGGGTTGTAATACGGTTCTCACATGTCCGCTGCTGGTTTACAATTGGCATATTCATAAGTTTTTAAAATTTGGCACCAAATACGTCTCCCTTAACATTGACACGTGACATTATAATAAAATTAAATCGATTAGAAATTCCGCATTAATATTATTATAATTCTTATAATAGACACGTTTGCATTGCTTTTTTGTTTCTCTTGCGACTTGATTTGTGTTTGTTTCGTGCTGGAGCAGCACGTTTAAATTTTAAATTCCATTTATAATGAATTATACAAAACTTTTACTGTAAAAATACCATAAATACAAGCAGGGATTGCCGCCTATTTACAATATTACAATATATTGTAAATAAATATAGATTTCATATATATTTGTATAAATTCTTATACTTTCTTTCAATTTGTTATATATTATTACTTCTGAGATAATCGATTAGCTTTGTGTTTTTTCTGTATTTTCGCATTTGTCACATTTTCGATTTCGGCAATGAAGCTGTAATTCAACGATGTTGTTACCATGATACAATCGCTTAAATTCTATTTGTTTATATCGTAATCTGCCGTTGTTATACCGTGATAAAAAATACCTCTTGATGATTCTGTTACAAATATCAGAAGTAAGAATAAATTGAGGAAATCTTTTTAAAATTTTTGATTACAAAAAATACCTCTTTGCGAATTTGTGATCCTGATACAAGTATCAGGAGTAGGAAGAAAAAGGAAATATTTGACAGAATTTGAAATAATACCTCTTTGCGATTTTGTAATCCTGATACAAGTATCAAAAATGAGTATATAATTTGGGGAGGTATTTTTAAAGTAAGAATTAGTTTTAAGTTGAGACCTTTCAGTATTCTCAAAGCAATTGTGCTTCTCCATTGCTGGTGAATCAAACGGTGTTTATTATCATGATACAACCGCTTAAATTCTATTTGTTTATCTCATAATCAGCCGTTGTAATTCCGTGATAGGATCTATTACGAATGTGAGAAAGTGATATGTCCTATTGCATCCTTATTTAGTTTATCATTCATTGACTATTATTTAACAAGCGTTCCAATTTTCAACGAAAAGTGAGTAAAACGAATAAATTATTATACGTATGATTTTAAATCAGATAAATAATTTAATTCTCTATATTAATTACTCGTTAGATATTAGGTAGAATTTGAAATTTTATACACGTGAAGAAATCGAAACAAGGCAATACTTGATGTAATAACGTTCGTTAATAATTTATATTTAGTGCTCTTTTATACTGATAGAAATTCTTGCCAACGCATTGTGGTTCATCAAATATATATGTAGTTAATATTCAACAGGCCTTTTCATTTTGTTTCAGCGTAGAATAAATTCATCATTGACGTATATTATTATTGATAAAAAAATCACAGATTAATTGATTTGAAACTGTTTGCCATTTGTTAGTTGGTTATGTCAGGCTATTCGATAGAGAGATGTTACCAAAATGCGAAAACTTGTCAATTCAGAATGTTCCTGTGCCATTATATTATTTACAAAGAATATCGAGCATTTCGAAATATTAAATATTTATCTGGATTCGTCGCGTGTTACATTTTAGTTCCACCTACACATCGAATAATAACTGTTAATTCCGAAGAGTTATTATTTACTTATGAACTAATTACAAACGTGCTAACTTAATAACGTTTTGAAGACGGGGAAAAGCCCCCAGCTTTTTGTTTTGTTTTGTATAAAATAAACGCTTAGTAAAATTAAAATGGAATGAATTTTCGTTACTTACTGGAAAAGAGTAAATTAAAAAGGCAACTCTGCGAGTGCGGAATGCGCGTGTTCCACAGCCATTTGGATAAGAAGTAATCAACTTATTAACAATACTTGTATCTTTGCGATAGACCAGGTGATATTATTGATTGCCATAATGAAACGCATGAATGACAATACAATGATCTAAATCAAAGGGCAAGGCCGTCAATGAGGGAATGATTTCAGTCGTCCGAGAAGAGAAATTCGCTCTCGGATAGTAACACCTCTAAATCTGACTGGACGGTATGCACATTAGAATCGATATTATTCTTAATATCTGGTCTCTGCTTTTGGGTGTAATTAAAAGGAGCGGGAGTTTGTTCGGCTGGCAATGGACTCGCCGGACTAGCGTTGGATAATTGCGTGGAAGCAGCGCCAGTCGCATTGCTGCCGTCGTTATTATTACTATTACTCTTACTATTGCTACTCTTTGTCGCACTATTTGCACATTTGGCATCGCTATTCGGTGCCCCCATAGTCCGCACTAATACACCTGTCCTCGCTTTCTTTTGCTCCGCTTTGTTGCCGCCGCCAGCAGGCGGAATATTTGCTGGCGCCGCTATTGTTTGTGAAGTCTTATTCGCGCGCTCCACCACGATGCTGGTCTTCTCCGGTTTCCGCAATCGAACACAGAACTTGAATGGTGGTTTGTACACGACCTGCAAGCGCACCTTTTCCTTCTCGTTGGGTAGGTTGCCTACGCTGTGCGACTTATTCTTATCGCCGCCACTGCCGCCGCTATTACGCTGTTTATTCACGACCACACGCTTGTGCGGGCTCCGATTGCCGGCTGTCAATCCAGCGGGGGTTGATTTTGATTTGGGAAGCGCATTACCGCTATGCGACTTCATCAGCCAGTTGTGGACCTTTCCAACCGGATCGGCGTCCGGTGTGAGAGGTGTGTGCAGGACTTCGGCTCCGATTAGAGCCTTTTTACCCTCCGCATCCACTTGCGCACTGCTGTAGTCGATCACCTCCTTACGTTTTTTCTTCTTTTTGCCGCCGACAGTCGCTTGCGGCGATTTCTTCACCTTGCTCGGAGGAATTTCGATGACGGCTGCCGTGTCACCAGCGCGTTTCCGCGCCTCCTCAGCTCCCACGGGCGCTGAAACGCGCTTCTTCTTCTTGGGCGACGATTTGTTCGTTTTACCATTCGCCGACGTGTTATTCGTCACCCCTGCGGTGTTGTTATTGTTGTTCAACGCGTCCTTCGCGTTATTGCGCTTTTTGCGCATTTTGCCGTCGCGCACTTTGCGCTTGAGCGGCAATTTCGAGCGTATCGCTGGATGCACAGTCACGTTATTGCCATCCGTGTCAGGAGGCAGTCGAACCGTTTCCGTTGTTTGGCTGTGCATTATCGTCACAGTTTTCAGCTTGTTGTTCGACTTTTTACCGAGGAACTTGGTGCTGAATACCTGTACAACAAAGTCGGTTAGTCTCGCATCGGGACACGAAGTGGATGAGATACAGTCGCAAGAACAATTGATTAAATGCCTCAGCCTACTTTTGAGCAACTCTAGCATACAAGTGCTAGCGTATAATATGACTTACTGTTTTTCAGTAAATAAATTTGGATAAGAATACGAAACTGGTAAACATCATAATTATTTCAAGGAACCGTTAGAAGAGTAAATGTACTCACCAGGAGTGCAATAAGTGCAGATATTACCAACACGACAGCGTACCAGTAATCAAGCAGCCAACGCTTGAAACTGGCGCTGGAAAGTATGAGTTTTCTAAGCGTCGCTAGCGGTCCCGAGGGATCGACTTCCCTACACATTTGGAAGACGTCGCAATAGCCGCTGTAGTCGTTACACGGCGTTCCCGGCTTGGAATACATGTCGGGAATATCGAACGGCATGTCATTCCACTCGAAGGAAGAGATACATGGCTGATTGTCACCTGGCAGCTTGCAGCACAATTCGCACGCTTTGGTTTTCGGGTCACCTTTGCCCGGTATGCATTGGCAGGACTCGAGACCATATGCGAGACAAATTGATCCTGTGCATTCCTGAAAAAAATATCAGCGGTCGTATTTTAGGCGGATTTAACTAAGCGAATGAAAACTTACGCCCATAAAACAGACAAATTCCTTGTTGCATATTGTCTTGTTTGGTTTGTTCACTGATGGTGGACATTGCGGTCCGCGTCCGTTGCAGAAGCTTGCATCGCGACAACCGTTATCATCGCGGCATTTGTCTCCAAATTTCACTTCACACTCGGAAGTGCAACAAGGACCCTAACAACACACGTCGAATTAAACATGTAAATAAATTAAGGCAAATATGTATAATTCTACCTGCGAAGGACTGCAGACACTGCGTGGCGTTAAGCGACAAGGCGGCTCATCCGGTGGGGGATAACGACGCTGCGGAAAACAGCACTGATCACGACAATCCTCCTCCCAGCCGCAATCACATTCCTCGCCATCCTCGACGACGCCATTGCCGCACAACGACGCTTGGGGCTCTGTGCGTATAAACAAAAAGTGTTTCGCGCGTTAAGCACCAGCAAAACATGCTACTTAATGATCCTCGTACCTGTAAAGCATCCCTTCGGCGAACGCGCCTTGAAATTCAGCACTGGATTGATGCTCTTCAGGCTGCACGGGGAGAACTGATTGTTGTTCTTTTTGTCGCCGGAAGTGGCACGTGCAAACATAATGAAATTGCCATCGTCGCCTCCGGGCGTGCACAATTCAGGATCATGCTGCAACACACAACGAGTTATTGCGTACCATACATGACCTACGTGGTGAGCGTGTGGAATCAATTGAAAGCGCACGCGAGTTAAGGGAGAAAAAAGCGTACAAACAATAGCAGGGGTGAAGCCCGCAATAAGTGAGCGAAATGAATTCCGCTTTTGCATAATTCATTCGCACCAATTGAAACTTGCGTTGGCGGATAGAAAACGCGCTGTTTCACGTACAATTGCTATGCGCATAAATGTAATGCGGCTGGAAATAATGGGTAATTAATTACGTATCGTACATTTCCCAGCCGGGGGAGCATTATTTCGCTCCCACATAGGCGCTAGTGTAGCTATATGTGCGCGCGCTTTCCCTAAGCAATATATGGTTTAAGGGAAACTTACCGGCGATCCAAAATTGTGTCCGATCTCGTGCGCCAGCGTCACGTGGGAGACAGAGGGTGGCACATGCTTGCCGTAGTTCAATAATGTTACGATGCCCGTGTTTAACGACTTCATGCTGCCTCGGTAATGCTGTAATTCAATTACGTACATATTAGTAAGTCTATATACAAAGTGTTTCACCCTGATAAATAAATAACAATAGCGGTGGCAGTCCACTGTCATCATCCCTCCTCGCATAAGAATTTCCATGGATGTTACACAAGTTGTCAGTGACAGACACGGCATACGAGTACGATGATTTTATGAAAATTACGTATGCAAAATGTTTCTGCGCGAATCGCGAAGACAAAGCATATTCGCTATATAATAAGCGAAGAGGGATCGTATTTTATTTCTGCGCAAGTTTTAGGCGAAACGTTATTTCTTGCGACACAACTGTATGCGGCACGTTTAGAAGATATAGGTAGATATATGAAGCGGGGTGCATGCAGATATAGGTACTATATGTATCCATTTACGCGGGGGTGTATAATATACTCGAGCAGAATGTTGAGTAAATTCATGCCAGCCTATAGCGCAACACGGAGTTAAACATCGAAATGCACACGTACGAATAGTATGAACGAGTACTTGGTATCGTGAAGCACCATTAAAGCAACGTAATAAAACTATGCAATACACGTGCGCACAGTCAATGGGCGATAGGTACGTAAATGTATCCCTTCCTGCACCTATGGATATTTTGCAAATGTTTCCACTTCGTATTGACAAACGCGAACGCGCAAATGCGTTTGTATTTATGATTCTATTTGCATTGAATATGCCTGCAATTTTCATTCTACTGCTGCGCTCCGATTCCATTTCCACATTTATTTCCTCTTAAATAAACACAAGTAGAACTAAACGTGGTTTCCTAAGAAAATATTAAATGCTAATGGTATTATTTCACCGCACAAATTCACTACGAGTTAATATCGTATAGGTAATTGCAAGTTTAACAAGGCCTTGTTAAAATATACCAATGAAGCAAGTTTTAATGAAAGGTATTTCATCGACAAAATGAAGAACATTTTAATTTTTTAAATAACAAACATGTGAATCTTCATCTTTGATGCATGATCTGTTAATATCGATTTAAATATTTGGTACTTCTTCACTAGTTTTTACACAAATCTGCGTCTACATTATTACAGGTCAAAAAGTTTATAACTTTAGACAATATCATAATCTCATCCATATAAACTCGCAAGAAGTTTTGTTTGTAGAAAAAAGAAAACATTATGAAATAATGCTAAGAAATATACGCCCTTAAAATTATGCGGTTCCGAGCAGAAGTAGGTAGTTAGTCAAGTAAATAAGGCAATTATTTTGTTACACTTGCATAGATTTCTTATCTTTAGTGCTATACGGTGGCTTTTAATTGCAACTAAACGCTAATGGTTAACACTGAAAGTTCAGTCAACTTGCAACCATCCACGGCAGATATGCAATTACCGTGTCTAATTTATTGGCCAAATCGAGCCGATATAATAGAGGGAATGCTATCGCAAAAGCGCGGCGGCTGTTTCGCAGCGCATTTAACCACTGATTAATAAAGCATTCGGCAATTAGTGGTCTTGCCAGACTTTCCGTATTGCACTTGAAGGCCATGTATTTTGTTGTTGCACACGTGCTGGGAGGACGCAGTAATGAACGACTCGTATGCCGCCCCCGCGTCATCTCGTGATATCGATACAACTCTAGTGTAAAGGTGCACTCCCCAAATAGCGATTAATTTCGAAATAATTACCCGTAACGTGTGCATGTTATGTTTGGAAGGGTCGGTCGCACTCTACCGGCGACACTAATTGTTCGACAGGTGTTGCGCACAATTTACGGTAGTCATAAAGGCACAAACGGCGCGCGCGCCGCGTTTTACAAAAATTCAATATCGCCCTAAACAAGTTGTTGATGTGCAGTGAATGTTAAATTTTCCTTGCCTTCATCAATCAATTATTCAAAAATGCATTAGAAAGATATAAAAAGTTATCCTTGCTAAATGTTTAATGAAACGAAAAAGAAGTGTTGAGTACTTTTCGCAACTTATTAAAATATTTATATATTTTTCTTATGGTCTGCGCGACCATAAATTGAGTTACCAAAAATGCGCAAAAATACGTTTTCCCACATGTTCTACGTACTTGGATTAAAAATTATAAGCAAGGAATTGATATATTACCCCATTTTTCTCACATACGCCTCCGGCATTCTTAAGATCTCCAGTCCAGGCAAGTCCAAGTGTGCCCATCTCGAAATCCCGATACGTAAACATATATGCCAGGCAGAAAGCGTCGTAGTCCTCCTCTGAAACAAAGAAGAAACGGTAAATATAAAAACTTTTCTCCTCAAGTCACTCTTGGTTCGTTTTTTGTATGTTTTCGTAGCGAACCAGAAGCAGCAGCGACGACAGAGGAAATGTAGTGAAACAAAAACGAAAAATGTATGAGGAGGAAATAAATAAATTCCAGATAATTTCATTTGACTAAAACGTCTTTGTTCGGCAGCGCAACGACGCTGGGAAACATCAGCGAACAAGACGTGGAAATTTGCATTTTTATTGGTTTATGCTTAGCGAATTGCATTCTAATCGAAGTGAAGGGCAATCAAATGATTACAGCAAAGCGGCAAGCAAGCGGACGGAACGACGACGACCGAGTCAAAAAGAAGAAATAAGAACTGTACGCGAACGCAATCAATAGAGCCGCCTCCGAAGGAAGAAATTTCGGTTTAGTATGCAAAATGTAAAACCGTCAAAGCAAGCGCCTTCTTGCTTCTTTGCCCAACGACCCCCAAAGGGGCTGAATGCATGATGACGAATGTGTTGCGCAAATACAGCAGAAATTACTCGTACTGCAGGCACTCGCACAAGGAGCAGAAATATAGCTAGCCCCGAATATTTTATTTCAGTTTCCGCAAAAGATTGCCGAAGCAATCGAATGCGCGCTTCTGGATTTCGAAGCTCACTTGATAGATTAAAGTAATTTGAATTTATTTCAGTGCAACTCGGATTTTTTTTGATGATACCATACGCAAAATAAAATAAAGCTTGCATACGTGCAGTGATACTTCAATTAATTAAAGAATTTGAGTAATAACGTTGTGCGAGTTAATTTAGGAAAATTTATATGCTAAACGCTCTCCAGCTGTGCTTGACACAAAATATGGATCGCTTAAAAAGATATTTAAGTCATATACTGAATGTTTAAATTTACAAATTTATCATTTAAACAAACTATAAATTTTCTTTAAATTTAAACGTTTATATATTGTGTTATCCATGATAGAAAATAAGAAAAATGTAAATATATTTCTTGGGTTTTTGTTACCTGTAGAACGAACAGGCATTAGGGAAAATAGGTCGGGTGCGATGTCATAAGGAGTAAAGGAATTAAGTAACCCGCAGCGCATATTCCAGACTAATGTGGTTGACAGGAATTCGAGGGAGCGAAGGCAATTGGACTAGGTGGACAATATCAGGCCCGCTTTGATAATACATACGCTTGTTCACAGACAATCAGCCCTTTTGGGCCTCAGCCTAACATCCCCGGAATCTTTATGCTAATCTACCCAATGACATGAGGGCACATCACTACAAGGACGAATTGCTCCGCTTAACGTTTGCGTCCTTTAAGCCGATTTCTATCATTTTTTAAAGCTTTCCGAAACGTATAAAAAGTTCCAAAATCCTAATAATGTCAAAAATAAGTGATATAATTGAAAAATTGAATCAAACAGTGAGCTTCGCTCAGGGAGAAAATTTGGCGTAATGAAGATTTCAGCGTGAAGCCGGTATGCGAAAAAGAAGGGAAAAGAAATAAAATTGAATTGAAATTAGTTGCAATCTTAATAATTCAACGCGGTAGTCGAATACAGAAGGAAGAAGAAGAAGAAGAAGACGCACTTAGCTTGATTGAGAGATAAGGATTTCCTGCGGCGGTGCGCCTCACTTATCCTCCTCGTTCAACGCGTATCCTTTCTTCGTTATCTATCCTCTTGCGGGTGTCGAACGCGTACGTACGTCTGTCAATTCAATATTATCCGCCCGTCAATCCCAAGTGATAACGCAATCTTCACGATGAGTATCAATTAATTACTCTTATTGCTCCTCCATTTACATTTTTATTACGTTTCGTCTATTCCCGCTCTAAAGCATCGAACATTTTCTCGCGTTAAAACAATTACGAATAAATTTTAGTCGGCCAACCATCAGACAAATGCACTTTGACTGCCGGTAGAACAAATAGCAATAAATCAATCAACCCGCCACGTTGTCGCAAATAAAAAGCGCATTGCTGAATCGGGTTCGACGGTTAGTTAAATCAATGTTTAATTTGTGTGTCAATCCACGTGTTTTGCGTATGTATCATTTTCGAATGGCTCGCACGTCCGGCCAAAGTGAATGATGCGAGGTGTCCAGGTAGTGGCCGCCCCCGCGCGCGATGTGCGCATTCATTAATCAATACGTAATCAAAGCGCAATTTGTTGGCCTCGCTACATTTTTAAACGAATGCATTTGTCTTTTGAACGCCCGCTTCACCGCCTGCCTCCAAAATGTGTGTGATTTATTAACCTGCATTTTTCCGACTTGTTTCATTTCCAGTTCAACGACTGACGCTATTCAAACAATTTACCATCGTAGTTGGTGATGTGTTTTTTCCGTTAATTTATCATCAAGTTGACGTGATGCATTTACAACATAATTTGTATTTGGTTCACTGGCTTTTTGAATTCTTTTAAGTTGCGAATAACTTATTCGATGCTGCGTCGAAAGCTGTAAATAATTTGGAGCGAATTCGGTTTGGAATTCGAACGCAATGCTATGTAAATTAGACCGAAATTCAATCAAAGGTTTGCACGTTTTTCGGCGAGTTCAAACTAATGGATTCTGCTCAATGCAAAGATGGGAAGATCGCGCCTTATCCTATTACTCGGCAGGCGCGAGCACTTTCGATTCGATTGTGTTGCTAGAGGAGATTTAGTTCGGCCGGTTTACCTTATTCGTACGCAAATGCCCGCATCCGGTTAGCCGGACCGCCGTCCCGTGTCGCTTGAGCGTTTCATGCTTGCAAAATTGATGTTCGGGCGGCGGAGGCGGCAGTATGTCCGTCCGCCCGCTGATCCACTGATCCACCGCTACAGTAATTGATTTAGGTTATTTACAAAACCCTCAAACATTTACCAGCCCGACCGAACATGCGGCCGCCCTTCGAGTTTTAGTTTTATTAGTTGTTGCTTGTTGTTCGTACGCAAAGTGCGCTTGTTTTACGCGCGCCGAACGCAAAACAGAATGCAAAACTGTTTCAAACTGCTTTTCGTTCCATTCGATCATGTAACACATTCGAGTCACGCTTTACAGTGGACCAGAATTTCAATTTATTTACAAAGTCAAAAATTGCATTTATTACCATCTAACTCAATACGCCTCGATTAATATGCAATTTTATAATACCTAATTAAAAGTGTATAACTAATACTTTGGGCACTTGCTAACAAATATATTTTCTCAACTTTTAGATCGTAATCCTTTTGGTACCACTGTGCGCTGTTGTTGCGAATTTTCGTGCATAAATTACGCAAAGTTTAATTGGAAAATGATTGAATGATTACTGAAAATTTCAATTTAAACTCGCGCGTAGTTAAATTTTAAATTTTCATTAGAGCACAAGAAGAACAACAAATAATCGAGAAAAAACCGTTTGAAATACGAAGCATGTCAATCACTTGCAAACATACACTCGAAGCAAATCCTTTAAGATGAGAGCAAAGACGTTTATAAGTCAAATAGGAAATTTATGCGCGCCGGAAGTAGGTAAGTTAAATTATCCGCAGCAATACGCTTGCTCACCAAGTGAGTGAATATTCAAATTGGTAACCTGAGCCGTCTGAAGGATGATTACGGACGCTCGTTATCCTCGCTCACGAAGGGGTAGCAGCGTCGCAATGGCAATTTCAATGGCACCGCCACCACCATACACGCGCAGACCGCTAGCGACGGCGTCGGTGAATGTTTAACCATTGCGTTGGCGTTGATATTAGTTGGAATCAGTGAACAACGAGACGAAGGCGCGCGCGAGCCGCCCCACTGACGACGAGATCGGGTGAGATCAGTCGCAAATGTCCGCAGGGAAATTAAGCAATTACGGAACGCAGCGACGACAGCGTCTCGTGCGAAGACAGATTTCGCCTCTGAGCCTCGACTAAATGCCGTCAGCAAACGTCTTTGCGAAGGTAATGGACAATGCAGCTACGATTTTATTCGAGCAATCAACGCAAAGCGAATCAAGGCTAATTTGCTTGCTCAACAGTATGACAATTAAACAAAAACAATCACTGTTTTGTTTTCCGTTAATTATCAAACGCAATCTCGACATTTCCGGTGTGATACCCAGCGATATTTTCTCATATCTCGTTTGAAAGAGAAAGGAAATGAAGAGGATTTTGACCTTTAGGAGGGCACGAAACCGGAAGCCGGTGGGGGAGAAAGAGGGAAAGAGTGGAACAGGTGATTTTCGAGTAACATAAACCTTGAAGAGGAGATGATAAAGTATGATACAGTAACGACAATAATTAGTCACCTGGGCATACACAAAAGGCCCAAACACAATGGGCAATAAAGAGCGATCCTGCAATGACCCAATATCCTGATAAGGTTATGACTTTTACCGATAATAAAAAGCAAACGAACGTTGTGTAATGGGGTTGTTAAAATTACTCTGCTTTGTCGCATAAAATATCAAATAATTATCCAGTTATTTTTTGAATTACGCATGAACATTTCTCGCCAGGATAATTAATTGAATCACCAATAGTTAGTCGGAAATCTAATTAATTTACGTTCAAAACTTTGATGATAAAGTTTGCCCTCCGGAAACTCAAACAATTTTTCATTTCGTAGCAAAAAACGCAAACGAACTCGTGCTGGAATTTACTCGCGAAAGAACACAAAGTTGTTTTTTCGCATTCCCATATTCCACCCTCAGGTTCTTTCCCACTAAAACTACCACTACCTGCGATTATTTACGCGGAAATGTCTCTTCGTGCTACTGGGGAGTGTTTTACGCATGCAGGATGATTGCTTAAGAGCTTTTCATTATACTTTTCATTTTCCATCAGCGTTCAAATTGCATCTAATTGCATTTATTATTCTTCCGCCAACATCAATGTTCGTCTCGCTTCTTCAAGTTCGACGAAACGAAACGACAACAACTGAATCAAAATACTCATTTCTGGAACGCAGCTTTATTAAAATTCTTTACGAATATGGACCATCCGTACCGGTTACTGCATTTTTTAACGCATAGCATTCGCATCTGAATGCTAATAATCACGCTTCGCAATAGTAATAACAATGCAATAGTAATAATGATTGCACGCGCGCGAGTTTTATTATTAGCGAAGCTCAAGCACAGTGGCGAATGCAATTTGAAATGATAATTTGCTAGATTTAATTATTTTCCTTGTAAGAACGAAATCGCTGTCCGTAAAATTTCATTTTTATTTCGGGCGTTGCAAAAGCGCCCTTTGCGCTGTCGTTTTAATTGAAATCCTGCAAAAGAGTTTCCTCCACAATTGAATTAAATAAGTTTTTTTGTTTCGCGTCGCTTTTCTGCCTAGTCTCGTAATAAATTAAAACGGGTTGAAAATAATTAAAATAATTCTTGTCAAGTTCAATCTTTTCGCATAATTAATTTCCGTATAATTTTTTCAATCAAATTTCATAGAGATTCGCTGAAAAATATAAAAGTCAAATTGCACCAAGGATAAGAGTACCCAATTATAACGGACCCACGAATAGATTAATTCAATTTATTTTAATTTCTAGGGGATAATAGTTTGGAAGGTGAACATTACTGCAATCCTCTCGCCAGATTAAATTCGTGACTGAAACTCTAATCCAAAAGCTATAATAATGAGCACGTATAAGGACCTGATACGATTGACATTTCTTCAAACATTAATAGATATCATCTGAAAACCATGTCACCATTTTCCTATTAGGAATATATTGTTAAAGTCCACTATTTGCAATTTCAATTTGAATATTGAAATATAGTGTGGCATTAAATTTTAGTTCAATGTTGGTAATAAACTAATGTCGAATTTAGTAGGGTAATAATTTTGCAAATATGATATATTCCTCGCCCAATACGAGGAAATCGCATTGAATAAACAGGAGGAAAATGAATCAACAATGTTGTAATTGAATGTTACATAATATGATTCAATATTCCGTGGATGTTTCTCTTCGTTTCGCTCCAACCACACAAAGATATTGATACGCGCATTCGCAAACGACATTACCGAGAGGTATATACGAGTTTGATCATGCATGTTGATAGTGCACTCGCAATAATAAATACACCTCGTGATTGAAATGCAGACGCACGCACGTAATGTAAACGCGTACCAAACATTGATAGTAATTGGCATCCATTCAGTCTATATCCCCGGTATGTGCGGCCTGAACACTGAATTCGCTATTTGTGTACTAGGCAATTCATTAACTAATAAGATGAGTCAATACAGATGAAATTCCGTACGGCTAATAAACGAGTCTAATTTGCGAATTAAGCGTGCAAGTCAATATCGCACTGAAAATAAATACGTATAAAATATGTAAGTTTACGTCAGATGACACGTATAAAACTCGAGTAGGAACGCCAGTAACGACGCTGTAAAAACAAAAGTAATGATGAATTATTGAGTTTTACGGCTTTATTGCTTCAAGCTCAATTTCGTTCAGGTGAAGAACGTCCATCGCTGCATTTCATATGGGTTTATGCGTGTTTGTCGATGCGCGACTGATGCGAATTTCGTTATGAACGCCAGATGGATACCCGGATAAACACACAGAGATAGATTTCATTACTCTTTCGCTGAACGAAATGGACTATTTTATTGCCGAATTGCAATGCGGTTACGCGCCCGCTCTAGATTTGCTCATTTCGCGCAACAATCACATCGTTTCGCATTTATATTAAATTCACTTTTGATTCATTCCCACGTAAATCTCCATCATTCTGTAGTAAATGTTCGCCATTCCGAGCGCAATTGAATAGATAAATAAAATTTATAATTATTTTGAATTATTTTCAACATTTATCTAGATCACCCGAGATAGATACATTTTGCGAAATATCTTCGTGTAATCACATATTTCTACTTGATAAACATTTTTAGCGCAGGAATTTCAGTGCATAACGAAATCTGAAATTAATTAAATTCTGCGGTTACACCGTTGATGATTTTACACCTAGGAAAACCCTCGTGCGCGTTGCGCTTAAACAAATATGATTCTGTTTCTTAAACAAATACCACTTCGACTGTAAGGCATTCAATTAATTACCACATCGCACAAGAAATAAAACGCTCTCAACTGCAAAACACACTATTCTCTCAAAATCTGCCTGGCAAAAGTCGTAAGAGTACTAGCTGTGAGTTCATTTGCCTCGGGAAAATGGCGGGCGAAACTGTCACCGACGAAAACAACAATTAACTTGCTTTAGTCCGGGAGTGCGAAGAGTATGTTTATTTATGTAATGGTGACTAAAACTACTTTAATTACGCTCTTTTCGGAAGGGTGCTCAAGACACGTACCTAATCGCTCTTATCCTCTCCAAAAGATACCGATAAATAACGCGCATTCACGTGCGTTTCCCATTCGCATTGGGGAAAACTCGTCTGCTCCCTATGTAAACTATTAAGATCCGAATGATTTGTTGAGTGGTCCAAGTGACCTCTCTCAAACTTTTATTGGATTGCCTAATTGTATTTCTATTTTCCACGTAGTTTTTCGTCCTTGATTTTAAACAATAATTTGATTTTTCCATTTTTCCCATCGAGGTTAAAAACAACATAAAATAGATTTTAATCGCAAACATGTCAATGTTCACTTATTAAGCCATAACACAATCCTCATGCATTATAAATACGCAAGTGTGGCGTTCGTACGTGATTGGCACGTATATAAACAATAAATGAAAATTAATGAACAAAAACGGGGCTGTTCGGAGAGTGCACAGCATTAAACCGAGCTAAAGTGAACGACAAACAAGACTCGAGTAAATGATATGTGTTTTGCGGTTTGACCAAATTAACCGGCAAATGAAAACAGCTTTATAACTTTTTTCCCTGCACCAAGCAATAAATCACAATAATTTTATCATCATCATTATTAAATCAGCTTGTTTCGTGAAATTCTGTTCACTCTGCGTAAATCATAAAGGGCAGCTTTATGCTTCAAAGTAGTGCAGTTTATTGAAGTAGTGAAAATGAACGACTTAAAAGTTATCATAAAAATATTCATCGTTTTCTTTATAAACGTTGGAAATAGCCCACATGTATACTAGCTCTATTCATAACAAGTTTCTTTAAGGATATTTCAGCAACGGAAGGGGTACTTAAAGAAAGATGCAATTCCAAATCAAAAAAGCGAATGGAACATTGTAATAATTTTTATCAATGGAATCCAGAATATTCTTCATATATTTCCTTATCAAATCGCTCGTACAACCGTGGATTAAACTTCGACGAAACCGTCCTTCGAGGACGCACTATTAAAGTACTGGTCTTTGAGGTAATTAGAAACTTTCAAAGAAACATAAGGAGGTGTCATAAATCCGGAAAATTTACGACTACTATCAAAGTGTGGAGATATTAAGTGTTGGTATATCTTGAATGAATGTCAGTCAGAGTCAGTCAAGTGGCACTGACATATGTTGCTTCATATTCAGGTCAATCCTGTCAGTGTAGTATGCGCAGTAAATGATTGGGGGTTGCTAGTGTAGCACACACAAATTATCACAATCCTGTCTGAAAAGGACTCGTCCTGTGACTAGCATACAGATTCAGGATATGTTAATCACATAACCAGATCGTCTGGTGTTTGATTTATGTCTTATATCTCAATATTAATTCTCACTTGATATATTAGCTCCGCTCAACGCATGAATATTTTATAGGTTTATCCTTACATTAACGTCAATGCATCCACCGGTATTGCAACCGGATACGTTGGTGATATGTGGATGGAAGTGCAAAAAATGCTTAAATTCAAGCAAGTGCTCAATTTAAATGATGATTTTGTTTCTTGTCTCTACTCAAGCATAAATTCTAGAAGCGATTATATCATCATTGAGGATTACAACGAAGCAATGCAATTTATGATTGATGGACGGGCGGATGTTTTCCTGAGCGTAATCGTACCGAGACCGCGCTTAAACTCGGCCGTTATCTATTCCCAGCCGTATATATACACTTGGTATGAGACATATCGTAGCGAAGTATGATGCGTTTTCCCGTATCAAACAAAAAGAGAAATGAAGAGAACAACGCATCGCAAATATTCATGAAATATTCTACATTTCCGCGCAGGTATCTGATCGCCTACAAGAGCAGCTATGTGAAACGAGGCAGCGAAATCTACTTGAAAGTGTACAGCAAACCCTTGATGTGTGTTGCGTTAGCTGTATACATCGTGCTCGCCGCGTCCCTCTGGACGGCGTTGTATCTTTTGGGGCGGCTGCAGAACCACGTGCACACTTCGGTATCATTCCCCAGCTGTCTGATTGTCGTTTTCGGCGGTTTTCTGAATCAAGGTGCGCATTAACTTTTTATCCGTCCAGCGCCTGCGAATACTCGAATATTGTTGGCTTGTTTTTGTTTTTAGCAAGTGAACCACCCTCAAATTCTGCTTCAATTCGACTCATTGTAGTGGCGTCATTGATTTTCGGCTACCTACTCTACAGCGCGTTCAACGCTATGCTGATATCACAACTGACCGACAGCGAGGAGCGTGCGCTAGTGGAATCTCTTGATGATATCAGCGAGCACCGGACACTTCGCCTTTGCGTCCGCCACGAGAGTTTCGTCTACAATTATTTCCTTGTAAAAGCAAACACGCATCCCGGCGGAGCGACTTAATTTATCGCCGTTTTCCAGCTAATATATTCCCGGTTTGTTCGCAGGACGATACCGGCGCGATGCTCGAGCAGTGGAAGGGTATTGTGAACGAGCCCGTGTGCGAAGGCGTTTCGAATGTGAGCGATATTGCCCGAATTATATGCAAGGACAACGTAATCGTCCTGGAGAATCGCGTTACGTTCGCCACGCTGGTCAATGAGTTTGAGCTCGAATGCAATGTGGATTTCATGCGCGGCCATTTGTTCGAGTCTTATAATTTCATTGCGTTCAACAAAAAGTTTGACGAACATATTGCAATCTTAAGATGGTGAGTATTTCGAATCCGTTAGCAGCCCCTAATTGAATTTCACGCTTAACCGCATCTACACACGTAGACGGCGGCTTATTTTAATGGTGATACACGAAGCGCACATTAGCCAATGAGTGTGCGTAAAGTGATTAAGTAAACGTAGTTATGCTTCCTGGTAAATTGTAATTTAACGCAATAATGATAAAGCAGCTCAAGTGGAGATCGTTAGTTTGCGCGTGTTTTATTACAGCATGAATGTGCTTCGCGGACGCGGCATTATGGAACACCTCGAGACGCAATGGATCAAAATCAAACGTGATCCAAAGAAAGCGGCCGCCGAAGAGAACGTAATGCCAACGGTGAACATTCACCATATCGGCGGCATCCTGATTATGCTCGCAGCAATGATTGGCGTCAGTGTTCTCATCCTGCTGGCGGAGATTGCGTACGAACGAATCAATAATTAATCAACAAGAGAGTCCGCTTCTTAAATTAAGTAATTACACGCTGCGTCATTAATCCGGAGCGCTGGAACGTGCGCGGGAGAACGCATAGTATGAAAAGAGGACTGCTGCACCTACCTGAGAACAACTCGAGGAACTTCTCCACGCCGTAATTGCTGGGAAATCGATAGGATGGATCCCGGAGCGCGTCCGTCGTGTGCACCTTGATGCGCTTCACCATGAACGTTATGTTGTCCGGTTTGCCGTCCTGGTTGAAGTCTGCAATTAAAGTACCATTATATTAAATGGCTTTGAAGTAAGCGCGCGAGCACAAGAAAGGACGAGTAACCCACTTTATAAGTGCAATAAAAGTGCGCGCATGAAAATTGCTCAAGTTTCTCCCCAATAAAATGGGAAAACTGATGGCTAAACTGATAAAAAGCGGCGGCGGCGGCGGCGGCAGTGGCTGCGGATGTTTATGGACCGAATGCTGTGTGTGCTTCGCTTCTTCGCCAGCACGCGTCCGCCTTTTATGTGAATTGTGTTATCTGCCCGCCTGCAAATTCTATTTTAAGTATTGGCAAGTGTATCGCGCCCCAGCAATGATTCAGGCAAATCGAATCGCGTTTGCCACCGGCGGATTTACATCCATTACGGCCCCATCCACCATTGCAAAAAAGGATCTAATCGCGAATACAGCTTGCTCATAACTCACCATGAATTATACTTTCATACACACAGAGAGATAAAAAATCTGTCCTAATTTACGAATTTAGTTTTCTACGGCTTGTGCGAATTAGAGAAATGGATAACCGCGTTGAAGCATGCGTGGAGCATTCGTTAATAATAAATATTAAGAACTCTCCTGATGATTATAAATATTAATTGGGTTTTGGGTAATAATATGTTATTTCGTAATGAATCACACGCTTGGGCTTAATAAAATTGTTGATAATCCTCTGCGAATTGTAACTTCCGTCATAAAATTTTTGCAAGGATAATAAACTCACCCGTATTTCGATATATCGCGTTGACTCGTTGAACATGTCGGGTCATCACCTCGATGCACGCTTCTTCCGTGCCGTACTTCTGGAAGAACTGATGATCCGCCTGCAAATAGAGCATGCAGGTCGTCTTCTTCGGATCGATCGTCGCACGCTTGTTGACATTGCGAAAGATGAGACCCGAGACGTCGGTGAAGGTGCGATTCGTCAGCAAGTCAATCTCCTCGTCGATGGGCTGATTGTACGGCGTGTGCAAGTCGAACGGCGGGCTCATCGGTTGGCGGCGAATTTTCTGCCCGCGCCACAGACGTTCGTCATCCGCCGTCGGCTGCTTTGCTTCGGCTTCAAGCAGCCATCGTCGACGGCGTCGCTTCACGTGGAAAACATGAGATCGACAAGCTGCATTGCTTCGCGGATCCACCACGTCAGACGCGCGATACACGATGCTGTGATGCATCAACGAACTTTTCGTTGCATTCGCCAAGGATTGATCAACATATCGACTCAAAGGTTCGATATAAAAATCCTCCGATTGTGTTGAGATGACACCGTCAAAAAGACCATCGCTTGTTATCACGCCGTGCACCAATGCGGTATCGTCATCTGCAATTTAAAACAAGAGTTTTAAAACATTTTCAACCCTTTTGCGTCCACTTAAAAATTTCCGTAGCCCTAAAGTATTTTTTGGATAACATTAACAAGACAGTCGGCCCTTTCCCTAAAGCGAAAAGCTCCTTTTTCCAACTTTTTCAAACAAATGCAGGGTCTCAAAGTTTTATACGTTTTAGCGGTTGAACGAGCACAGTTTTTAGTTTATAATTCATGAAAATACACTTTGTAACCGCCTCTCGGTGTGGCGCTAATTAAACAAAACAAAAAATTGGCGGCGGCGGCGGCATGCTGAACGCATAATTGAAAATTATGAGCGGCTGAGCATATTTGCACCAACGTATGTGGTAAATTAAACAAAACTTGTCACATTTCCTCCATTTGTACAGCGGTAGCGTATAACTAACGCGGTGGAAAACTGAAAATTTGCGTACAGGCTGAATAACATAATTTATCTGCTAATTTAATGACCATTCATGTAGAATAAATTATCGCAAATAGTAGAATGATCCTTGAAATTTCGCCAATTATATAGACTACAACCATGAAATTTAAATCAAATTCTCTAAAAAGATTTGTATCATTTTTAAATACAGTGCTACCTCAACATACGAGTGCCCTAACATAAGAATTTTTCAAGATACGAGCTGTCGGGCGAGTGATATTTTGGTATGAGATATGAACAAGATTTGAGGTACGAAGAATCGCACACTCGTCCAAAACGATTTGAAAAGCAAAATAGGCGTTTTGGACGAGTGTGCGATTCTTAGTACCTCAAATCTTGTTCATATCTCATACCAAAGTATCACTCGCCCGACAGCTCGTATCTTGAAAAATTCTTATGTTAGGGCACTCGTATG
>JARJDV010008689.1:0-12299 GCA_030264675.1 Anaulacaspis nigra | reverse complement strand
GGTCGTCGCATCCGAGTTGCGAAGGAGCGTCCCCAATACAGGACTGACAGGTCTGCACCGGATATGAGAAATAGCGGATATTAGAATACTCGCGCAACTTTGATATCAATTTGTATGCAACAGCAGCCGGTTAGGTGCAGTCGCTAATAAGTTGATCGATCGTAATAAAATAAATGAATTACGTGTGTGTTATTCACCTCTAATGAGAGCTAACTTTTACAGGACGAAATCAACTCTCTCATCAGGCGTAAATGATGGAATGCTTCTGCACGAAATCGAAGGCGATCACATGCAAAATCGTGCTGCTAGACGAACAAGAACTGGTACATGAAATACAGGTCAGTACACTACTACTACTCGCGAGCAAACGTGATTGTTTTCTTCAGGTGCATTTTTCACACGATTTTTTCTCTCCTCTTTCGTTGGCATAATCATTACTTATGGTAATATGCCAGCGTTATTGGCGAAACGCATCCGCACTTTTTGATATTGACGCGCCGCGCGCATATTTTACAAAACGCGCTGGCGAAGAGAAGAGAAGAGAGCTTTATCCGTCCAATTACATGGCATATATGCAATGCATGTACTACGTATGAATGTTGCATGTTTCGAGTGCACTGCGCGAACCCTTCTGCCGCATCCTCGCCGGCGGTGGTTCGTTCGTTCATTCCTTCGTTCCTTCGTTCCACAATGATCCGTGAGAAATGTGTTCGGGCGTTTTTCAACCATTTCGCTGAATTATACGCCACGTAATTGACTAACGCATGCGTTCACAGCGCGCGTCGTAAAGCGAGCTCGAGCATTATAACATATAATAATTAAGGAAAAAATGTTTAAAAATCCACCTCACTCTCATCAAACGCCAGCGTATTTTTATGTTCTTTGATGATCACTTGGCGTGGTGTATGTGCTTTACACGTTTTGCCTCCCTCGTCGTCACCCTAATGGCTCTCTCCCTCTGCTTTTTCCAGGATAATTGCGCAGGACAATCTCTGCTGGATGTCATCACAAAGCACTTGAACCTCTTGGAAACTGCATATTTCGGTCTTCGCTATCTGGATCCCGATGGACAGACGGTAATTAATTACAACATTTAATTAATTTCGAGCGACTAATTAATGCGTGTACGACATAATCGGATTGATGTTAACATTTTTTTGTGCCGTTCTATATTTGGACGGACGGCTGTTGGTCAATTAGCATACGAAACTCGAATTAGTTTCGCTGATTGGTATTGTGTTTCAGCATTGGCTTGACCCGTCCAAGAAGCTGGGCAAGCAGCTTAAAGGCGGCGATCTCGTGACGCTTTACTTTGGCGTGAAATTCTACGCGGCCGATCCGTGCAAGCTGCTCGAAGAAATAACGAGGTAAGTTTCAAGTATGTACGATTGTGTTCGCGCGATGCGGATGAGTGATGATGAAAGCGAACGAAAATGAAGTGCAGCACGCAAACGATGATGCATACGAGCGTTTAGTTTAGTTTAGCATAGAGAATTTCGGGCTTTGCTAGATGATTTCTTGATGCTTTTTCAACTTCCTTCAATGGCGCATTACATTTCTAAGGCGCACACTCGTATGTGCTTTACCATTCAAGATTGAGCATTAGATTGCTTGGTTGGTTGGTTAGTTTGTTTGTTTCTGTTGTGCAGACGGCGAGTTGAACTGGCCAGACTCTAGGTCTATTATAGTAATTGCTAGTTTAGCTTTTGGTATCCTCGGACCTTGCTGCCGGCAATCATAACCGATGAATGCTTTGCTTGCTTTGCCGTGCTTGCTTGCTTGCTGGCTTGCCTGCATGGCCATTCAATTGGCTCGTCTGATTGGAAGCGCCGAGCACAGCGATTGCGAATTTGTTGTTGTTCTTTGATTTTTTGGCCAATGCGCAATTACAATTTCTTCGCTCGATTGCGCTGTGATCACGCGTGTGTTGCTCACGCGCGTTTTGCATGCAAAGCCCACGATGATGTCATAGCGTTCGCGACACGAAAGGCAATAACAATAAAACGACGTCTCGGATGACTAAAACTCCATCTGACCTTTTTGCCTCCTTTGGATAAATAATGCACGAATGAGAAATCAAAAGTTTCGCTGCTCTGATTATTCAATTGCTTGCTTCACGTACTTTTTCGACTGTATGATGTAGTTTGCTGGTGCTGCCGCCATTCGTTGTTGTTGTGTTGTTGTTGTTGTTGTTCTGTTTTATTGCGCTGCGGCTGATGAGTTGTTGCGGTGCAATTTCAAGTTTCGTGGTTTGCATCCACAATCGCAATCGCGAATGCGAATTTTCGAGTGCGCGCACTGCCGTTCCGAGTGAGTTGTTGCTCTATGATGAGCGATGGAATTATGCATCGTAAAGTTATAACATGTTCTCAATTACACAGCGAATGCACAAAGTGCGCGCTATTCAAAAATCCTTCTGGCCTTCACATGCGGATAATTACCATAAAAACTCGAAGCGCAGAATTCGGATTCATTTTTCTTCCAGTCAGCCGACGAGTAGCGACTCTCTTCGACGGGCATGTTTTTTACGCTTTAATTACCAGTGGTTGATGGTTTGATGATGATGTGTGGCACGAAGGTGGACAATTATACAATATGTTCGTGAAATAAAGATAATCAATCAAGTGAAATTGCTTTGCATGACATGCCGAGTTGAAATTTAATAAGTACCTGGCGATTTCAAAAATGATCCTTTCAGATATCAATTCTTCCTGCAAGTGAAACAAGACATTCTTCAAGGCAGACTGCCCGTCTCATTTGACTTGGCCGGTGAGCTGGGAGCGTACGTTGTGCAATGTAAGTGCAATCAGTCATAATTGAGCTAGAAAAAAATAGTGTCGAATGATTCTAATCACTTTCTGTAGCTGAACTAGGCGACTACGATTCGCGTAGGCACTTGCCCGGTTACGTGTCCGAATTTCGCCTGTTGACGAATCAGTCGATTGAGCTCGAGGCGAAAATCAGCGATTTGCATAAGACACTCGTGTGAGTATCTATGACATAAGTAGATCATATTGTTTCATTTTTCTTCTCGCTGTTGCGCGCACCAATTAATTCTTTGTTGTTTCACGCGCTCAGAGGCCAATTACCTTCGGTAGCGGAACTCAACTATCTCGATAAAGTGAAATGGCTCGATATGTATGGAGTCGACTTGCATCCAGTTCTGGTACACTTATTAATCAATTAATCGATAATCAAATCATCAATTTAATTTGCACTTACAGGGCGAAGACAACGTGGAGTACTACTTAGGTTTAACTCCAAGTGGAATTATTGTCTTAAGAAATAAAAACACAGTCGGCAATTACTATTGGCCAAGGATATCGAAAATTTACTTCAAAGGTCGCTATTTTATGCTTCGTGTTACTGATAAGAATGTACGTTTTTCTCCTCTCTTGTTATGTTGATTTTTGTGGTGTGACATGGTTTGGAATATTTGCAGAATGATGAAAGCACCTATGGGTTTGAAACACCATCAAAGGCAGCGTGCAAACATTTATGGAAATGTTGCATCGAGCATCATGCGTTTTTCCGACTGGTGCAGGTCTCGCCAACGTCGCCAGACATTTTCGCGCTGAGCTCACGATTTCGATACAGGTACTTTGCTTATGAATTTCTTTCCGTGAAGGCGAATTGATGAAGTGTATTTAATTATAGTGGGCGCACCGAAAAGCAAGCGGTTCGCGACGCTCAGATCAAGGTGCGCACACCTCCCTCGTTCCTTCGGGTCTCATCCCGCCGCTACCAAAGAAGAAGCGAAGGTGCGCCTGAAAGTAAGTGCATTGTGTGTGCGTTATGCATTTATGATTCATTCTTTTACCTGCATGATGCAAACGCCCTCATAATCGTGTTTTAAGGTGTACCTGCTGCTGCAACTCAGGAGCCCGTCAAGACGGACGCATGCTACCAATCACCCGAACTCAAGTACGTGTCGATTCCACAGCCAGCTCATTTGTAAGTCAACTCGCATACTTCTCAGCTCGCTTCCTTATGATGTTTTCAAACATTCCTTCTTACAGAGTCGAACCACAGAAACCAACATATCCGCCATTGTTTTCTGCGCCGAAACAACCAGATTCCCCACGAAGTACACGCAGTGCGCCATGGACTCAACCGCATTCCCGTGGTCTATACAATAGCAGTTTACCACCAAGTCCACGATCAGTGAGATCTGCAGGTCCACGATATCGCTCCTCATCCGTGGACAGTCAGAGCTCAAACGATTCGCGTACGTGCAAAAGGAAGAAGCACTTGAGTCGCATCACCAGCGATAATGAGAGTGAATTGTCCAAGAGTTCGAGTCGTTCTCATCGTAAGCATCGTCGACACAGGTCTCGTAATCGACGCGATAGTGGCTCAGAAGATAGTCATTCGCATCGCCGGAAGTCGCTTAGTCGCAGTCGCAAGTCAGACAGCCATTACGAATTAGTGGATTCCGAGTCGCAATGGCGCGCAGTACAGCGCAAACAGCAAATTACTGAAGGTGCACCAAGTGGCGGTATTCAGCGAGCTAATGTGGTGAGAAATCGTCGAAGTATGGGCGGTTTTCCTGCGCAGAATGAAACGGATGTTTCGGAGGTGCGTGACGCAACGATGGGAAGGTCACGAAAATCCCGATCCGCCAAGACGTCCGAAAGCAATAAATGGCTGTCGAATGAATTGCGTAAGCATTTGGAGTTCAAGCTGATTGACACGACCGGCATGAGCGACTCGCAGCTGAGAGAAATCCCCTACACGGTCGTGCAGACCAATCATGCGAAACAAATGAAGATTAAGCAGTCGCAGCCATTCAAAAGGTGAGCACAACTCCAATACAATCGATGCATTGTTCGTTTCGATAGCGCAAGCAATAGCATACACGCATATCATATCTTAATTGCTCAAGAGAATGTTTTTTCTAGCGAAATCCCCCAGATTCGTGATCTGAAGCACAATGAGCGCAACGAAAGTCCGCCGCCGCCGTATTCCCCGCATGGCATAGAAAGTCGCGCTGCCAGCAAGCACAGCAACAGCAAGCTGTCGAATTATGGCAAATTGGAACAGCAAGCACTGAGCGAACAGCAAACAATGAGCATGAATTGTTCGGCGTCTCAATTGAGTCTCTTGCCGCGGTAGGCGCACCATGTTACGAGATCATCCGAATGGCAATTAACACGCTCATTTTCAGCATTGACCAATTGAGTATTGACGCATCGATGGGCAAGTTGGGCGCCGGTAACACTTCGACGCTTTACGGCAGTCCAAATGCGTTGTTAGGCTTTAATGGCGTTGCTGGTGGCGGCAATAATTTGGGCAATCATAACGATAACGGCCTGCCGCGCATTCATCACGAGCACACTGACTCCGGTCTCGGCGCGGAACAAGACGGCTGCTACAACAACAACAGCGAAAGGTATATGGTGCTTTTAATTTCGTTCATGTGCACAAAGCGAGGTAATTACGCGTAAGGGATGCCGATGTGGGTCCTAATATCAACTGCCAGTTGCATGTTTCGACGTTAATTGCATCCCATAAATTCCAGCAGTAAAATCTAATCCTAAAGTGCGCTACTCGCCGAAAATTGCGAATTTACAGCTGCACTCCTTGCGTAAACAACACGCAAACCTGGCTTAATGACACCAACCGCTAATTAAATAGTTTAAACTATAAATTACAGCTGAAATATACTTACACGCGCTGTGGTTGAAAGAGCGCGCAACTTGACTCGGTGCGCATTCCGCGAGGGGGCGCATCCGTACAGTGCATTTAAATTTGCAGTGTTTGAAAATTTTACCTTGTGTTTTTGTGCTTTTAGGTCGAGTTCAAAATACTCTGGGAGCGAACGCACAAAGAGCATTGGCCATCCAGCCTCGGTGAGTATTAACGATGAGCAATAAATATTAAATTGCTCGTAAACCCAGGGCGACAAGTGCATATAATATTTTGATTCATACAACTTACTAAACACACTTCTAATTGCTGCTGAGGTGCAAAGAACGCTCAAGGCTAATCGCTTATTCTTAATACTACGGCATTCAAGGCAGCTGAAAAGCAAAGATGCTTGGCATTAACCTTAGTTTTTACAGCAATGATTACGAGGTACTTAGCGTAATAATTTAACGATTCGTTTTTTCCGCAAGAGGTGTACATAAACGCTTTCTTTCCTCTATGAAATATATCTCGAGTTTCTGCGGCTACATGAACAAGAATTAAGCTTATTATAAAAAGAAAAGATGATGAAACAAGCGAATACTTACAAAATCTTCTCTCTTGCATTCATACAGAGATGGCAAAGTGGCCGTAACTGGCACAATTCTCCTACTGCTACCGCTACTACTACTACAGCTTCTCATACCGCTAAAACCCCACTGTCTTCGCTCTGTAGCAACTCTCGCTCAGTCAGCTTGGAATACGTACTAACTCCTTTAATACGCAGCTATCAGTAAGTATAATAATAAGACTAAATGCGTCAACTCTGGTACCTTGGATGCTTTCATTTTGCTTCCATTAACATGCAAGTTGACCAATCAAGTAAAATTGCTGATGTCATGCTAAAACAGTATATTTAATTACGTAGGTGCCACCGGCAGGTGGAGAATCGGCCCCCGGATCCACGTCCGCCGTCAAGGGAGCACCTTTGCCGCCGCCGCAGCCGGGAAGCGGTTGTGACCCGGCCGAAATGAGTACTGAATTATAAAGTAAATACCGGCTATTTGTATGCATAATCGATACGTACAGTTGCATAAATACGTATGTTTAATATAAACTTTAGTGCAATCTTCTTTCGTTAAATTCGCATATGTGCATTATGCAATATTTGTATTTATATATCGTATGTCTGTATGGGGGCGCATTTCGTATAAATTCGATCAGTATTCGCAATATTACTATTATGATAAATAAATTATTTGTATTGCATATAAGAGTTCAGCGCTGCTCGTTCCTTATCAACAGTGTAGCTATAATAGACCTGCCACCCACAGTTCCTACACGCATCAACTTTTAAAAAAGACACTATTATAATGCCAAATGAAACAACATTTCAGTCACAATCGGAATGCTTCATAGATAATAACCACAAACAACACATTAGCAACTCAAAATCATGCAAAGGAGCATCAAGGACTTTTTAAGTATTCCCATGTTTAAAGTGACATTTCCCAAATTATAATTCTCATATATTTATACATAGTTGTTGTATTGATTTGTTTTTATCGTATGTACACCGACTAAAAATGCATGCATATTGCCATATTATTATGCATGCCTTGCGCCTCATTATTATGATGGGTATTCCAATAAACAAACGAAATACAGAAATGGCTCAAGTGTTATTGGCAGCGATGCATTTTTACTCATTTCTCCTCCTCATTCTCACGTAATGATTAATAATAAATTTAACTGCTATATGTATAATAGAATAATGTGTATAATCTACGCAGCCACGTGGTGCTGTGAATGAAAACGCACGAGAAAAATCCTCGTTTGCTCCGCCACACGCAGCAGTTAATTAATATATCACCCTAAACAGATATTTAGTTTACGGATGATTGTTGTGTGTTATATGCTGTGAAAGCGCGCTTGTTTCCCAGGAGCAAACAGCGAAACAATTAATTACATTACACAGTTGACATACGACGCGGCACTGGCAACTTTAAACCTATGAACTGGTATAAAACAATAACAATTCATATCAGTTCTCTCTATTCATACTATCTTAACGAATCCCATCACTTTTTGATATTCGCTGCCTCCCCTGGAATGCATTACTTGCGCCGAGGATTACACAGGGTGTCAATTGCATCATCTTCGTATAATATATTATGTATAAATAATCGTTAATAAATCTCTCGCGAATAACAACAACTACATCCTGTATAATCCGATATAATGACAAAATGTTGTTTGACTGTGTCAGACTAAATATTTATCGCTACGGGCTCTAAGCCTAAAACTCTCTGTCGTATTGAAAATTGTTTTTGCTTCCAATGAAAACATCATACATGTATAAAAAACAAGTTATATGTACAAAATTTCGCTCTTCTAGTTAACAATAATCGGATGCGTCCTACGGACACGCACGCTGTGGATTTAAATTTATCTCGATGGAGCGCTCTGGAAATCGCCGCACATCCGGACACTAAATAGTGTGATTGTAAACGAGGACGATCACAACCAATCAACGAAAATGTGAAAGAACGTGGACTAAGATGAAATTAATAAACATAATAATAGTAAAAAGTAAAGCTCTATATGAAGGCAAGGAATTCCAAGGTGCCATAGTGGCCTTAATAATTAATCCTCACTCTCTTCCCTCTACGTCGAGAACAATCACATATTTGGTGCCTTTTGACTGACTGACTGACTGAACATTGAAGAGTGATCTTCATGCAGATTGGTTTACTGTACACGCGCACGAGTTCCACATGCAATTGCATCATCATCTGTTTTAAATAAATGAATACTGACACGAGTCCTTGGCGGCAGTCGGCGCGCGCCCTTTTACTTAGTGAACGCGGCAAACACCGACCAGAGCACTTCGTTGGTGTTTGCTTTGGCCGCTTCCTGCTCAAAGTCGAGATCCAGCAATTCGCGTACACGTCGCATTGCCAATTCGTAATCATCGTCATTAAGAGGAGCGAACGCGTTCTCAAGCACGTCACTGGCATGTGCTAGGAAGATAAGCGCCAGCGTGCGTTGGTCCATGCGTTGTGGATCGTTCACCCATCGACTAAGCACAGCATCTTGTATCTGCATATGAAAGCACAAGTATGACAACCTGTTAAAGCAATTACCAATTTGTTTACCTTTTTAACGAGACGGCTCTTTGTTATATTATCTGTTAACGGATGTGTGGTCATGTCAAATAGCAGAAAATTCTGTTTCTCCGTCGTCAGAACACCTTTCTCTACTAGATTCTTTGCCAGCCTCTCTCTAACATTCTTTAACTGGTATTTCAGTTTTAATGGGTTCCATGTCTCACCTGATAAATGACGCAGTATTTTACATATGCATAATTTAGGGATATGAGGCACATACCACTTAGATATTCAATCCAACATTGCACTGTTTCTGGGGGTTGTGTGTCCTTTAAGTGTTTTAACGTCTCATCCAAGAGGACATCACCAGTGGCTACATCATTCTTCAGTACTAGTTTACGTGACAAAAGACCTTTACGTCGCATACCAGCTTTCTCAAGCTCCACTTTGCCTTTCAAACCTAATTCGATGAGAATACAGCCGCGTAGACCGCTTGAAATGCAATCATTCCAAAACGACGTGTAACCCTATGGCGAAACAACAGTGACGTACTGAGCCATGGAGGCAAGACGCAACTTACTTCTTTATCCTTCAAGCCCAGGAGCAGCACTTCTTCCATGAGCGTGAGCCTCGTCTCTTTAGAATCGCCATCATCAGGCGAATCAACCCGTTCCGCTTTCTTTTCGTCGGCACTCACATCTTTCGGCACACCTTCACTCTTGTGAATGATATTCCGTCGTTGCACCAGGCCGTCGCCGCGATTCATTTTGCTCGCCTTGAATGTGTTGTTTTAGTCAACTGTTTTGCGCGATATCCAGCGTTATCATATGCTCGATACGGCCGCACGCATCGAGGAAATTTTGTACAAGCAACAACTCCTAGGTATAAATATGGCCGCTCTTGTGTTGTCGCTGCTGGCAAATGCCAAAATGTGAACGTCAACATATGTGCGACGCGCAAGCGTACTTTCACCGCGCTTTCAACACACTCCACGTGCGCCGCGAGTTGCTCAAGTACAATTTATTTAAACAAATAATATTTCAATGTACATTTAATTAGTACATCAGATGACAATGATACCCAATGATAGGTATCAATCAATGAGTAATTGATAACCATTGAGAGGACCACTTCAATAATAATAACAAAGTTCTTATGCTAAAGTAGTAATTTTAATTCGTCACTCATTTGAAACTTTTCTTATTTCTCCCCTCACATTAGTAATAAAGTATTATCGACGAATACAGAGTAACACGAACGTAAACTCAAA
Source organism: Anaulacaspis nigra (assembly GCA_030264675.1). Lineage (NCBI taxonomy): Eukaryota > Metazoa > Arthropoda > Insecta > Coleoptera > Staphylinidae > Anaulacaspis > Anaulacaspis nigra. Next base: position 2,291 of record JARJDV010008689.1, on the reverse strand, counting down.
CTCAGTATAGTTGCACTAATTCTAGCAATGTATCTCTAATTAGTGTAAAGTACTAACGCTAACGTTAAAATTAATTATGAATCGTTATATCACCAGATAGATTAATTTTCATTTTCCTTTTGAACAATTGTATCAGTGCAACGCGAAATCATAGCTGAAAATTGTAACTTGAACAGCATGGCAATCAATTTTGATCTAAGTTTTTGCCATTTAGCTAATCAGGAAGCGACGGCAACTAACTAATATTTGGTGTGAATTTCGATGGCTGAATGATCGACGTCTTTCGCGCAGGCACAGTTTCTGGTGTTGGGATTTCATCACCAGTTGTTGCAAATGGATTGACAGGTCCAGCAACCTTTGGTGGTTGTTTGCTAATACCACCCATTTTTTGCTTTGCCATTTGATAATCACCAGAATCAAAGAATTTTTGCTGCAATTATATATTATGAATTAACCAAATGTTTTCTTTAATATGAATGATGGCTTACGCCTTTTGCTAGCCGTTTTTGAAGAAAGGCTGTGTGACCACCAATTGGCCTGCCAGACATTGCACCTGCAGGAAATTTAGCTCTTAACTTTTCCTCCTCCAATTTTTCCATATCATGGGCAGTCATCTATGATAACAATATACACAAGTCTTATAATACTCTTTCTCTTGATAATACTACTCACTGTTGGATTTTGCTGTTCTCCTTCTTGTTCACTCATGATTCTTTAATTGCCAACTTATGTAAACTGAAAGTGCAGTTCCGTCAAGATTATTTGAAGCACATGGCAATAATAAATACTGCTTCTTACCAATATATAAAAATACGACTAATTGCCTTATACTGCGACGAATTTTTGATAGTTTTGCTTCAACGCGCCCAAATAGCTACGCTTTTAGGTTATACAATGAACGATTGTTATTTTCAGACGAATAATGCGAAATTTACGTTTTATAACGCTTACCTTGTGCTGCACATAAAAAGTAGCAGGCACAGGACGAGACGATAAGACCTAGTAAGACACAATGTAACTGAATAATACACAACTAACCGACCGCCTGAAGAAAATGGCCATGAAGAACGAACAAACGCGTACAACAAGCAATCACCGTTTGGCTGGTCCAACCCGTGTTGGAGAATTAGTTTAAAATGAAGATAAACTGTAAACGGCCACGATAAGATTCTCAAAAGTCACACAAATTAAATGTAATAGAATACATGACATTGCAAGGCAATTCAGCTGGTGATAAACGATCAGCTTGTTGATTTATGAATACAATGTTCGTTTAGTTGCCTATTTACGTGAGTGATTTCTGTTAAGCCTCTAATTCCCGCGAAAAACAAATTGGCGGCATCATTGGTGATCATTTACACTACCGGTTAATTACCGATTATGCAGGCTATAATTACTGCTTCAATGTATGTTTCTACCGTAGTTTATTTCAAGTTTAAACGTCGTAAAGACGCTGCCCGCAAATCTCAGTATATAAACTAAACTATTGATTCTTTTAATTCAATGAAAATATTGGAATTATATAATTGTTCATAGATGTATACGCAATCAGCTGATCTTACTTGGTTAGTAATACTTACGAATATTTAATGAACGTATATCAACCTAGGCGCAAGTCGGATTACTTTTATACGCGGATGATAAGAACGGTCGTTATTTTATCCCGATGCTTTTTCTTGCCACTGTTTCTCTATGTTGCATATTATACGTAACCTGTACATTAGAAGCTTAGAACCTTCAATTGTTGTTAATATCGATGGAATTCTGAGTTCTTGGCAGAACTTTTTATTTAACCTGATTTATTACCCTCGTTCAACTTACCACGATATCCACATTTGACACTTTTCTTGGGTTAGGTTATAGAAACTCCGAATTATAATCCATCGAACTTTTTGTTCAAAAATTATTTAGGATAGTGGTGTCATTCCCATCGCGAAACCAGAAACGTTGTCAACAAAACTAAATTAAATTACTAAGCAACATTTGAACGGATTAGATCCATTCATCATTATAGTAAATACTAATCAGTTGAAGGATAATATAATTAATTACTGAAAAGTTTAACACTATCAACTTGCAAAAAACATTAACAAATATAAATTAAAAATTACGCGGTTTTATTTCGAGTTAATTTTATTATACCAAGGCATAATAAAGTAAACAAAGTATTAATGTACTAACTTGCAACATGAATTCTGAAAATAGAATGTTTGCGCTTGACCAGGTAGACGTTATCGCGTTATCAACAACCAGTCTATGCCTGTTGCGAATATGCTATGAGCCTGCGGAAT
>JARJDV010008687.1:0-29281 GCA_030264675.1 Anaulacaspis nigra | reverse complement strand
CAACAGATTGATTAAAGATACTTACAACTTGAATAAAAGCGGAAAGTAAAGATTTAAATACACAATAGGTATAAATGGAAATAATGCTATCCAAGTTTCATCTAATTGATTGGCAATGCTTATTCCAATCAATTCAGCGCAGCGCTCCGTGGTCATTCTATTATCGCTTGGCTTCATTGTTACTCCAAATTTCTGAAAAGATGATAGCTTTTATTAAGTGTTTAATGTGTTCAGATTTTAAATACTACCTCTCCGCGTGTTTCAGTGAAACTATTTTGTAAAAAGTTTGAAAACACTGGTCCCGGACAAATTAATGTAACTTTAATACCAGTTCCTTGTTTCTCGTTCCTTAGCGAATTCATGTACCCCTAAAATTGTATAAATAATTTATTTAACATCACACAATAAAACAGCATACATGAATCGCATGTTTTGATCCAGTGTAACTCGCTGAATGCGAAATTCCAAAAAGTCCAGCGCAACTGGATGTCGTGACAACGTGTCCATTGCCTCGGATATTAAAATGCTTCAATGCTATACGCGTTAAATTGATAACTGAGAATACATTTAGTTCGAACATCTCCTTATCAACAGATATCTCAATATTTTCCCAGACAGCTCTCTGTGAGCGACCGGCATTATTGAATAATATGTCAACTTGACCAAAATGATCGACTGCGTGATTAAATAGCTCTTCATGTCGCGATAGGTCGCACATGTCCATTTCTAAAATTAAAATATCGCCTCCACCTAACGAATTGTTGGCTAACTGTAAACATTTTTCCTTAACACGTTCTAATTCGTTTAATCTCCTTGCGGCTAGTACTAATTTAACCCCGCGTTTTGCCAATGCGTAAGCAGAATATTCTCCAATTCCACTAGAGGCACCCGTGATAAAAACAACCTTCCCTCGCAGGCTTTCTAAAATAATTTGGTAAATACTAAACAAAGTGTATCCTTTATCATAATTTACTTACCAATTGATTTGCCAAAATATTCTTTAAAGGCTAATTCCAAATTGCAATCTAGAAATACCAGCGCGAATAAATACACAACTGCGTATATCAAAACACAGGCACCGATTAGCCACAACATGTTATCGCAGATGTAGTGAATAAAAGTAAGTCCGAATGAATACTAATTGTACTCGGAGAACATTGGCGAGAAGTCAACTTAACTTTGCGGTAAGAAATTTTCCATTGGCAACTTTGAACATCGCATTGCAAACAATGAAGAAAACAAGCTAATGTATTTTTAATTCTGTCTGCTATGCGCTGCAGTTCAATATACAAATAATTCCGTGTCGTCTCAGTACGTAAATGTCTGCTCAGTAAACATGTTTGATTTTAAAACATTAGACAAAAACCAAATATGTACTATTAATTTATTAAATTCACAATATATATCAATCATTATCATCGTTATACAAAATTTTAATATTCAGGTATTATTAGACAGACTTCTCACATATGTTTAATTTAATTCAAAAGATAATTTAATTTGTTTGGTTTGAAATCGTTAGTAAACTCAAGTTGTGAAATAAAGTAGAGAATAGAAATTAGACTTTACCACACTCAATGACATGTATAAATATTTCCTAAATATTAAATTGTAAAGTGTCTTATCTAAAGATTAAAGTAATTACAACAATTATCCACAATGAAAGATAAGTATGGCAATAGAAACATTTTACCATTGTTGTAAGATATAGCAGTCGGACAAAGCACATTATAATTAGTCCACAGAAATAGAATCTTGTTTGTGGTGTGCACACCACAACCACTAACTGTCTTTTGCATCCTAAAATATTAAATAAGAATTGTCTATTAAATTGTTAAAGCCTATGGTAATAGCGTATTAGCGTAGTAAGCAACAAGTAGCATATCCTCATACGAACTACCAACAAAACATAAATTAAATAACATTATCATAAAGCTGCACCAACTTGACATACAAAATATACGTGGCTAAACAAAACAAACACATTGCAGCAAACTCATATTTCTTGTACCTCGATACGGGTCAATTCAACTTGGCGACTGTCTCTTAATTTGAACATTTTTTCGGGACCCAATACTTTCACACCACTAAAAAAGCAGTTGTTAATATTTTTGATTAAAACTTACTATCTAGAATGTATATACAATTGAAATATCATTGGAAAGTAAACAGCGCAATACGTTATCGGCATTAGCGGAAATAATGCCATCCAACCTTCGGTGATTTTGTTCGTTATACCTATAGCACACAATTCACCGCATCGTTCAGCAGTCATTCTCCTATCGCTTGGCTGCGTGGTGACACCGTATTTCTATAAACAATTGTTTTTGCTAGAATGCACAACTAAAAACCAGCGGAAATACTTCACCTCGCCTGGTAAGCTAGTAAAACTCTCTTGTAAAAAGTTTGTAAAAACAGGTCCTGGACAGAACACAGTCACAGATAGTCGCTCGTTTATTTTCTCATTTCTTAGGCCATTCATGTAGCCCTGAAACAAAAAGTGTTACTAAACTGGAATAGGTATAATTTTGCTTCAGATTAATACATGAATTGCATGTTTTGCTCCTGTATAGCTTCCAGAGTAAGCAACACCAAATAGACCAGCCAAACTAGATGTAACTGCCACATGACCATAGCCACGTCTGGAAAAATGTTCCATTGCCACCCTTGTAAAGTTAACCACTGAGAAAACATTCAACTCAAACAGTTGCTTATCAACTGACATTTTAATATCTTCCCAATTTGCTCTCTGTGATCGACCAGCATTATTGAATAGGACATCAACATGTCCAAAATGCCTAATTGCTTGATCAAAATAAGCCTTATGAGAAGTCAAATCACACATATCCATTGGTATAACAAGTATATCATTTTCAGATAAGGTATTGTTGGATAGGTCTAAGCATTTTTGTTTGACGCGTTCTAATTCATGACGCCTTCTAGCTGCCAATATTAGTTTAACTCCATGTTTTGCAAAGGCATAGGCAGTGTGTTCTCCAATTCCACTGGAAGCTCCAGTTATAAAAACAACTTTGCCTCTCATACGATCTAAAACATTGATACAGGTTTAGTTGGAAACATGCTTTTAATTGAGTAAATATAACTTACCAATAGATTTACCAAATCTTTCAACAAATGCTAGATGTAAATCACAATCAAGGAAACATAATGCAATAATATAAAACAGTCCATATATAAAAATACAAACACCAATCAAGGCAAATAACATTTTGGAATATTTTTTGATGCTTTCTATATACCCAACAAATGTAGCACTGTGGCTGAGTCAGCACACACCATAAATGCATAAGTTACTTATCATTACCACCCACTAATAAATCTTCAAAGATTGAAATATAATATAATTCTCAGTGCATTGTTCATTACCAAAGTATTATTTGTTTAATTTTAATCACTTTAAGCGCACTTCAATCTCTATAACTAATTAAATACTTTAACTGTAAGTAGAGCTAAGCCCACGTAAAACCATGTTTACAAATACGGTAATCAAATATGTTTTACGTCAGACCATTTGCTTTCAACATCGGTATTCTTCGGTAGTATGACCTATGACACACGTATCATATGTACCAATGTGTACTTAGTCAACTCAATTCAAATGACTTGAATAATTACCAGTGGTTCAATGCAATTGTATGATATTGCATTATTTGCGTTAAATATTTAACTCAAATTATTATTGTATTTATATCCGTGTTTATAAACATTCAGAATTAAATTGAAACGTCAAGAGTTCTCTCTGCGCAGGTACCTGCTATGCATTACATGGGAGAAGGTTGGGACCCTAGTGGTGTTCGTAGCGTAGTGGTATAGTCAGTCGGCGGCAATGATCTGGGTGTTTCGGGTTCAATCCCCAGAAAAGCCAAATCAAAAATTTGTTTAATTTTCAACTTTCCACGTACTTTGAGGGCCCCTATTTTTAGTTTCTGAGGGCCGTACACATTCTGTACATTGTCTTCCATGCAGCCCGGCCCAAGCTGCGCTCGCCGGTAGTTCAAATGGCTCGCATAGGAATCCGACCTACGATTACCTCCCCATTACCGATTTTCGTTACCAACAGGTCTCGTTTGGTAAGGTCACTTGCAGAGGGGGAATCTCTCAGCGTCGCCATCACATACCTTGGGCACACATTAAACCAGAAATGATTTCAAAGGTCTCAATTTGAATTCAGTGAAGTTCTCTTAATATTTAAAGTAAAGACCACAATAGTACCACTTTAATTTTGTTTAGAAAAATATGAGCCCCAGCCGGGATTTGAACTGGTCAACCCTAGGTTGTAAACCAAGCGCTTCAGCACTAGATTACCAACAATCTTGGGCAAAAGAAATTAAACTTATACTTCTTTAATTAATAACTGAAATGTATATTTAAATTCTTGAACCAACCCCAATCACAACATGCAAGCTATGGGTGGTGGCAGCATTGCGCTGCTTTACCATTGCACCACCAAATGGATTTGCTGTACTCAGTGTTACATTCAATAAATTAAACCTAATTTTGAAAACACGTACCAATCCTGAACTTGAAGCTGCGTTTTTCCTGTTACCACTCAAACGCGCCATTTATGATTTATTTCATACTTACTTATCGTATAATTAAATAAACTCGGTAGTGTCATATAAAATTTAAAGTATGGAAAGAAATTATTATAATATAAGGACAGGAAATTATTCTGATACATTGAAATTTATTAAAATATATAGTTACATCTAATAACATAGTAATATCTTAGTGTTTCCAATTATTATTGAAAGAAGTAGTACAATATTCTGGTTTGAATGTAAAGATAATCCATATTCATCTTTACAATAACAAATAATACAAAAATACCAAACAATATAAGAATATTGCACTAATTCAAGATTAGAAACATACATATTAATTTGTTTGGACTAGTAAAATCACATTACCCTTCTTCTATCTTTTAAAATTTCCATTGAAATAAATTTGGCAATTTGTGAATTTGATAATAATGCCTAAGTAGTCGAGTGAGAGTAAAATCCACAATTAAATATAGGGAATTATTTAGTTAAAATGCCATTACTCGAATTTATAAAATAAGTGGCATACATTGTTGATTACCATCACTTATATATAAATAGCAATTGGTAATAATAAATATTATATAAATACATTAATAGAAAGTTGCATTGGTTGGAATGACAACATCTTGCTATTATTCAGTTGAAAATGTAACAGTCGAGTAGAAGATATATACGTGCGTTTTTATATACAACTGAGTGGTCTTACTTGCGTCAAAATAATAATCCATTATTAAATTAATCGTCGAATTCATTTTACATAATTACATTTTGCATGCGTAACTTAGAAATAAAACAAATTAAATAGTGATTCAAATTTTTAAACTTATATACAAGAGAAAGTAAATTAATTATACATTTAAAATCAGGTACTCATTAGGGTTGTTAATGCGTTTCTCTACAATCTAAATGCTTAATCAAAACGAATTAACATACCAGTACCTTTTGTACATTTGTTTGATTTGCAATATAAATTGTGAACTTAAAATGATGAGTATTATTGGGAGACATGATTTCCTAGTAGATTTGCAACTTACCAAGGATGGGTGGTTGGTTATTGCACAATTTCAAGATTTATGATGTCCTTCCTATGCAGATGAATGATACTTTAGTTTAGACAGCAGATACTTGGGTCTCTTCATCATCTACGAATAAACAACAATATTTAAGTTAATTTAGGACTACGTATCAGTTATAGTTGCGTGTGTCAGTATAACCCAAACCATGTTAAAATAAAATACGTGATTACACATACTTACAAAATAGTTGTCATAAATACAATACACGGATTCGTAATTAATTAAATGCCAGGCAAAGCGCAAACAAGTGCCAAACATTTTATGGCGTCCTTTACACTTATAGATTGTCTTTATAATTTACAAAAAATTGTCAGGTAATTCGTCACGTGAGTCAAACCATTATTATAACGGTATCATAGTCAGCAGTCGAAGATGGATAATCAGTCAAATCGTCACCTGAGACATCACACAAGGTATCAATGCTTGATATATTCACATGCGGTGGTTGAAAATATGCGTGAGTAAGTTGAAAAATCAATTAAATGAAATTAAATACAATTTTAAGTGTTTCAGTTGGAATGATAAGGAGATGAACTTGCGTGAGTGTAGGTTTACGTACCATGATCGGTGTCAGGGTCCGTATGATAGTGGTAGCCCTGGGTGACTCCTTCATGGGAATGCGCTCGCCCTAATCTATGTAAGCGAGCCATTTGAGCAGCCACACTATAAGCTGGCGGTTGCCGTCGTCCACCTACACCTAACATACAAGACATCCACGTTTGACAAACCATCACAAGAATTACCGGTCAATTCTGTTCATATTGCAACTTAATCAGCAAGTACCCAAAAGAATGTTCACTACTGTAGCCTGGCAAGATGACCATCTTTTGATCGAGTAATGTTAATATAAGTAAAAAGCAACGAAGTTAATAAAGTTATTAGATTGATATGAGACATTCTATTCTTAATCAAATATTTATATTTTTAATAATTAGTTTCAACTTAACCCGCATAAGTATTCAACCACAATAAAGCGACGAAAAGATGAGCAAAAGGCAAGCAGAGGTTTGTATGTGTCATAAATTGTGCGTAATTTTGAAACTTACCATTACCGTTTCTTAAAGCATGAGGCAAAGGGGGCAAGACGGCGACAGCATGAGGGGGCATTAAACCAGGACGAGTGGTACACCAGCCTGATACCAAATACCAAACTTGATACATATTCACATATGACAACATAATGATATTAACAAAGACAAGTGACTATCACCACTCATATAGTGTAGGAGCACCTGCATGCAACTGTAATCCCGCAAAATTAACTTGGTGAACATTTGCTACATACCTGCTAATGGTACATGTTGCCTTGGAGGACTTGGACAACGTGGCGGATAGTGCGACCCATCTCCCGAACTGTGCCCTGAATCCGATGATGCCACAGAGCCTACAGAGATACATGCGTCATTCAATCATGCTAGCCAGCGTTGCATATTGAAAGTGAAGATGCTTGGTGCTTATTAATAAAGGTGAACAAATCGCTTACCTGATTTTCTCAGAGGCATATTACTCAGTGACGTTACGCTGCTACTTTCTGCTGAAAGTGCGACTGAAGGAAGCGGGGTTGGTGTGTCCGAATGTGACCTTTCATGCATTGATCTTCCACCCGTACCTGTACTGCTAAATGATCCATAGCTGGAGTAGCTTCCTAGAATGTACGTATAATCACTTATTAGATATCCATACAAGGCTTCTAAGTGTGTATACCTGTAGCACTAGGAGCACGACGCACTCCTGGACTTGGCTGAGCAGTGAGAACGTTTCCATGTGAAGGCCTTGGATGATATGGCCGCGTTTTCGTTGGTTCAGAGAGGGCCAGTAATTTCTTCACCGTTTTTGGAGAGGCAGATCCAAATTTAGTCGTCGGTTTTCGTTCATCACTTGCACTACTCGTGCTGCTGGTAGTTGATGGTGCAGGTGATGCATGCCGTTTAGCTCGTGAGCTACCGCTTCCAGAAATTGGATTTACATTCGCAGGTTCACATTCCAACGACATGTCATGCAGTTTAGCCTCATCACTAACAACGTCCAAATTATTTAGATATGCTTTAACCCTTCGCACCATTTGAGATTCTTCAAACATTTTTTTTGGATTCGGCGCGGCGGCAGACTTCTTTCGCCGTTTAACTGTCGCTTGCCCTTCAATTAATTACGTTATTTTTAAATGAATTATTTCATTAAGGTGTGTTTTATTAAAAGTCCAAATTTTAATAAAACTATTTCTATTGTTAAACATGATTTAAAAATAAATACCTTGGGCATGGCTTTGTGACGATTGCGTGGTAAGCTGATTTAAAGCCACCATTGCATTGCTAGTTGGTTGTCCACCCAGTTCCAACATGGTTAAGAGATCATATGGACTACTGCACATATTGCTCAAAGTTCGTACTTCTTTTGCTATCATGCGCAACTTTTCGAAATTTATCAGTCCCTCTACATTGCTATCATTTCCTAAATGAATAAAAGTCAAATCCTTTTTGACTACTGGATAAAACGGAATCTAAAATAAATAATGCACTTTGTAATATTTTGAAATAATAAAATCTTATTAGGTCTTACAATTGGTGGTTGATTTTGTTCCGCATTTACTAATTGCCTATATTTGCTCATATTTCGGGAAGGATCCATGAGCTGTTGCAGTTCACAGAAGATACGTTGGTATTTCGTTGGTAATTTATCCCAACTTTGACGTAATCGCGAAACCGCACCGTGTCCCAATCCGCTTATAATTGCAAACATTGAATTAAAATTCTTACACTCCTTGCATTGACCTACAAAAGTAATAATTAGTAATTCAATATTATAAACATCATTTCATGAACTTACGTGCAACTTTAATAAATTGTTTGATAATTTTCATCCGCCTGACTGCATTATGTTCGCTACAAACTTCGGTAACTACCCAGAAAGTTTCTTTGTTTACCAGTGCGGCAAATTGATCCAGCATTGGTGTTCCATACTTTGAACATAATTCAAAGAGCTCGTCAATATATTCAGTCGGTTCAATTTGTCTAAATATACTAAAATCCTGCAGTGTCAGTTGTATTGCCACTTCAACTGCATTTAGCTGTAAGAAGTGTACAGCACTTTCCCGAATTAATTCCGGCGCCATTTCATCTGGCACTAATGTCTCTGATACTCCATTTGTTTTTAAGTAGTATCGACTGCTCAGTCCAATACGTTCAGCTAAATTTTGTAGTGTGTCAGGTAAACGTCGTTGCTTTATTGTTTTCTCATCGGTCACCGATACTTCGCAAAGACTGAAGTGACTGCTGGCTTCTGTACTACCGTATTCACGCAATGTCAACATTACTACCTCGTGCGCAGTAGTTTCCTTATTGATCAAGAGGTATTTATAAGTTTGATCGGGTTTGTAGACTTTGAGAACGTGCTCCGGATAATCAGCGCGTAAATCATCATAACACAACGACATCAAATCTGGGTTACTCTGAGAGCAATACGGGTTGGCACTAAGTGTAGCTTGCGACGGAAAACTATCCACTTGATCGGTATTCAATGCAACACTAAAATTAAAGCAGATTAGAGCTATCAATTGATTTTCTACAAGTAAATACTCACTTAATCATATTTTTCGGTAAAATGTTCATTTTCATGAGGGCTTTCTGTAGTCGTTTCTTCGGACCTAGCGTCATAAAGCTCTGTTTCTTACTTTCTTTCTGGGGACTGTTTATGGTAACTGGTTGTTGACATGGTGAATCAGTCGCATGTCCATCAATGCTAAATCGCGCTCGCGGATCTGGTTGCAGCTTGGAAATCTCTGGAGTTTTTCTACCACGAGGCCGCGGTGAGTTATCAGGCGTGTTTAACATTTCTTTAAAATGTAATAAATTTGATTTCACAGTAATACTTAAATGCGTTGCGCCCCTGAGTATATCTAAAGCCTTTGTCTGTGGCACATACAAAAAACTTTGTCCGTTAACTTCTAAAATTTGATCGCCACGCTTCAGTCCAATCTCTTCCGCTTTCGTCTTCTTGTTCACCCTCGAAATGAATATCCCGAAATGACGCTCGTATCCTCCCATAATATCAAAGTTAAGCGGCTCTTCGCGGCAAGAGCGTGCTAGAACGACATTACGAATTCGTGCTTTTGCTGCGCATGCAATATTTAAAAGTCGCAATTGGCCTTTCATTGCTTCCTTCTCAAGGCCCTGTTCAAACGTCTCCAGAAATTCAATCATATCTGGATCAGTCTCAAAATCCGTGAAATGATTATTTACCCAGAGAAGTACAACTCGCGTCACACGATCACGTATATCCGAATTTTGAAACCACTGAAGTAGCTGATCCGCCACGTGTAAAGGACTTTTGATGAACGTCCTATGTGTCAGAAGAAAGTCTTCAACATAGGTCGGATCCGTCAAACTGTTTTCTTCAATTAATTGTTGCATTAGCAAGTCAGCTGTCGCTCGAATGACTACATGACCCTTGCGATTAGTTTGTGCTTCTGAAGGTCCGCGCAATTCCGTTACCATGACAAGCCGTCCATCAACTTCATGCCGACGAGTATTTTCTTCACCTTGATGCTGAATCCGGTAGTAATCCCCTTGCGTAATTAAAACAAATTGGCAATCATCGCATTTCGTGCGCATGACGCCCTTATGATAAAGCTTCTCGATGGTGGGCGTAATCCCAAATGAATCGCCAACAGTTAATATTTCTGGCTCTTCGCCGGGTATCGTCACTTCGACGGTGCCATTTACAAGCACTGACCATGAATCCAACTCCTCGCCATCGTTCATAACGATTGTGCCAGCCTTTTCGACGACAGCAAATACCATTACTGCACACAGCTCGCGACGCACCGTTAATGTCATGTTTGTAAATGCTTTTAATTGTTGTGTTAATTCTAAAAGAGCGTCAATATCCTCAAGAGTTCTTTCATTCGGATCCTTTTCTAAACTATCTCTAACAAAATCTCGGACGCGTAGGCTCTACAATATAATTAAATTAAATTTAAACCGCGTACAATAATTGTTGCCAATCATATACCTCCATGCTCTCGGCCAAGTCATCTTCTTCCTCACTGTCGTCCACTATTGTTTCGATGAGCCCAGTGAGATCGGGCTCCTCATCAACTTCCGAATGTGTCGATGCCATCGTGTCAGAACCGCTGTATGCAGAACTGGTGTCCGACGAATGAGATCCTCGACTACTCTTGTTATTGTAGAGGCTTGCACGATGACCAGGAATGCCCGAGGGCGGCATATACGCATCGTCCAGTAGGATTTGTCGACTTGAAGGATCCATTTGGCTAATACTAAGTGATCTAGCGCTCGATATGCTATTTGTTGTCGCTGTTGAATGATCTAAATCAGGATAGTCGATCTGGAATTCAGAATAGAGCGATATTGAAAGCACGTCCTTCACACCCATAATTCTAGCTGATAGGTAATAATAGACGTTATAGGTTCCGCAAGTGAATTTGGGCACGAGTGCGAATGTAATCTACCACGACATGATCGCAAAACGACACTATCAACATGTTGCACACTAGTTGTGCGCGTTTTTAAATGTCCCAACGTACTCCTTCGTCTCGATACAAATGGACGTTCTTGGTGAACGGCGGTATTAAAAGCGTGCTTAAGCATTTTGCCTTAATATAATTGTTTGTTGCTTAAAACACCACCCACAAATACACTTGTACTAAAAGGTTTGCTACACGCCGAATATAAATGTACGCGCTATGTAAAGTACACAATTTACGATGGCTTTTCAAGAAGCTGAACAACCAAGATAATCACCACATGGCTCCTGCTATTGGAAACACAAACACAGGAAAGGCACGGCCACGAAATAAACATAAACACAAACTACTCATGTTGTTGTTCCTGATGCTTCTTCGAAAAACTCAATTAATTCGTTTAATAGCAAGTAAGATAACTCGTGTACGTGCAGGCACGACAAAATCTACGCAAGTGACCAGTCGAGTGGTCGTTTTTAAACTAAGTATTGTAAAACAAAATGATATCACCAAGTGGGACCAATATAAAACCGCTTTATCAGTAGCTTGGCGGAAATACAACACTGTTGATGTGAAATTATTGTAAGATATTACTTTACAATTTTATTACTCATAATTTATATTATTTTAACCGCGTCAAGTTGTGAATATAACCTTTTGTTGTACGAGTTAAGCAGGATTAAGCAAGAGCTACTCAGAGAGAAGCGCAGAAGTGACACGACGGTGAATCACGAAGAACTAACATGAAAGCGAAACTTTTTGACGGGAAGTTAGTTCTTCCTGTCTCCCGATATAATATTCTTAAATTTATAAAAATAGACGCACGAGGCAGCCAGACTCTGTTCGTGCGTTCTTGCAGTCTACATGAAAACAAGTGCAAGTACATATTTTTGTACATATTTGTAATCCTAGCAAAACATATGTTGAAATTGTAATAATTTTTATGTTATTTCACATTTATATTGTTCTATTGCATTAAATAAATTACGAGTTAGAAACTATGCAAGAAATTAAATTTAATCCCAACAATCCATAACTAATGTCCTTTGAATAGTTTTCCTTCGGTTATATAAAATAAGTAATTTTAGTTCTAGGCATACTGCGAATCAACGGAACGTGGAAAATGACATAGTTGCAGAGTTGTGTCCACTACGCGCGCGTTCACTAACTATATTAACCTGTGTCCCAGTTTCGCTGTAACAAAATGCAATCAAATGCATTCATAATGTTATTATTATAATGGACTAGAATGTACCGTATTTATAGTTTATCTTCAATTATGCTGCACGATTGAAACAAAAGTTTATTTAACTAATTAATCATGCGCACCTCAAAACGCGTGAAAATTCATGAATATTTCAATTAAGGTGACGCTTAAATACACGTTAAAAACGCAAAATATTTTCCAACTAAATTCCGAGAATAGATGAACGTCGTCGTTTTTCATTAAAATGTTTCCGAACGACTGACTGACTAACTAAAATATATAATGCGTTCAAAACGCGCGGAAAACAATGGGCGCGCGCACATTTAAATTTCAAACAAATTCATAACATTAAAATTGAAATAAAAGGTCAGGGGTCACAGCAAGTTCAACACTGGTTGCTAGGTGACCCGATAACAACCCCCAGACCATTTGAATGAGCGCTGCCGCCGCTTCGGCTTCTCGCGGCTGATGCAAATTCCGGCTTATACCTTTACCTTTTACACCTACGTAATATCAAACGGGGGCCGCTTTGTTGTATTTCCGAGTTGTCCCGGCGTGTTCGAGTAGGTTATGGATTTCTGAAACGAACGTGTTACCAGCTCGAGAGCCACCCGCTCAACCAACGGCAGAGGATCCACACTATGAGCTCAATTTTGCGTGCCCGTTGACATTGTCGTGCCCTTGTTTCACTTCCACTTGGGCGTCGCGCGCGATTTGCCAATAAATTTCACATATTGAAATCAAATCATGACATCGATCGCGCCCCGCAGCGCGTCCCATAATTGAGTGCAAATTGTGGAGTCGAGTGCGTGTATAAAATCCAATCCCAATGCAAATTTATGTCAGGCGTGCGCTCGCGCACTACCTCATTATCGGCAGCTAATTTCAATTGAAAATCGATGATAGCTTTTCCAATTAAATTCTGCTCGCGTTAGCGTTCAATGTGTGCGCTTATATAACATACGCGCGTAGGATCTTTAAAGTTCATGCTGCATCATTTTTCACTGCAACTATTTGTAAAATCACAGCGTGGGACACACTGAGTTATTTTCAGTGTTCGGCTTACTGACAAATGATCAGATTATTTCCATTACCACCTTTCACGTTGAAAAGACACCCAGAAAAATTATTTGGGACGTTTGTTAATTCGCTCACTCTAAATGATTTGTGAGGGTAATTTTCTTCATAAATGTTTAGACAATTATCATCGCGTTTAATTTCAAGGCACATACACACCCGCACCTAAAAAACGCTTTTACACAAAGTTTGTTCGTGCTATTCAAATACGAAACACTTCCGTTTTTAGTCATCTCATTTTTCAAACAAACGCATCCGCTTTATCTCATTACAAAAGCTCCAGATGAGCACGCGTTATAAATTAGGGCACATTGCATGCATATTTAACGAAACGTTAAAAACTCACCACAATCATTTCAGAAGGCTCCAGGACGAAGCATTCATTGGGTCGGCGTGCACTACCGCCAGTCCTTTTTCCGAAGCTGGAAACACAGAGAAGATGCAAAATTATTAATAAGGCATTCGAGCTGGAAGCACACGCGCGGAAGAGATGAAATTGAATTCTGTGGAAAGTTGGTTGCCATTTGCGTTATTAAAAAGTTAGGCACACGGATTTCGAGTTGAGCGCGCAAAACGCACACGCACAAAACGTGGTCGGTCGGTAGTTGTACGTATGACGTAAAGGGTGGAAAATTTTCAATTCAATTTCAAAGTAGCTTCGGAGAGGTGTGTAGGCCGGATGTTTTAAAACTCGCTTTTATCTGCGTCTGCGATCGCATAATAAATGCGCTCACGTCGGAAACGAGTTCACTGCACATTTGGGGTGGCTTCAACCACTTCATCTGCATTACTCACATTCGCGGCGCAATAAATGAAGCGACTCTCGATGCGTAAAATGTACACAAAAGTGAGCGCATAAAAGAGCGTAATAACCAATTTTCTAACCTCAGTGCAATACTGCAATACAACGTACAAAATTCATGGTAACGTTTTGTTCCCGGGATAGAAACTTCGTCTCGCGAACGCAATCCCAAGAGTCGCGCATGCAGTTGTTAACTCTGATTTATTCCCAGCGACAGCGGTAAAGCAATTTGAAACGCTGGAAATGCAATGAAAGCGAGGAAATGTAGTGTGGCGGCCTGAATACATTTCCGGTTAGCGCACCGATTTTTTATTTATAAATTTGCAACCGTTTGTCACCGAATTTCCGATGAAAGTGATAAATAAATACTATAAATAAGTCATCATTGAGAAATTGCGTGTGATGATAAGAAGGGCATGATTCAGTCGACAATATTGTGTTATAGCTAGCCATCAAAAAAGAAGAGTAAGTTGGCCAATACAATATACACTGGAACAGAACAGCCATACGATCCCAACAGGAAATGTCGTGACGCTGATAGTTGACTTGAATGCGGTCGCTATACGTAATGGAAACGACGTCATTCGGTCCCCTACGTCGTTATGAAAGTCTCTAATATTAGAGAAGCGAAACGAGTGCGATATGACGATGCACGAGAAGCGCACACACCATCAGGCGCACCAGCCACGAGGCGGGACGAAAAAGCGAGTGGCGATTATTTGACGTTAGAACGAGGGCACCGAGCGCCGCGCTGTCGTCTCGGCGGAAATAAGGAAGTCGTCTAGATGCTGTGAGCATGGAGAAATTACTCTTGAAACCCTCATTTATATGCCCCGCAAAACGTATTGATAAATATTTAATACATTTCGACGTCGCCTACTTGCATCGCGCTGCACCCCACATTGTTCTTCCATTATAATCCACTCGAATATTGTGGGGCAAAACTTGAAAATGAATTTTGCAATTACTCATTGATTAACAAGGGGGGAAAATTAATTGTGAGCACTACGGGGATGGCGGCAAGTTGAAGCACACTTGAAATCGGAAGTGACGTGATGGATGCGTTTTGTAATGTGCTCCGGAACACGTAAGGAACGTGTAAATATTTAGCAGCACACATTTTGATTCATACGCACGACTTCGCACTTGCAATCCGCGCGCGCGCGCATACTGAATGAGGAATGTAGGTGAGGACTTTGTTTGTTCGATTATGGATTTGCTTTGGTCGGAAAATGGACGCGCCGAAATGCGGCGGAACCGTAAAACCGCAAATTTCATCATCAATCATTACGTATAGCATCGGCGAGTAGTGTCAATTCAATGGGCAGGATGAATCAGCCATGCATTAAATTAAAATTTGAGATGTGCAAGTAAATGAGTAATAAATTTCCACACAAACCAATCCAACGTCCACGTTTTAACGCACATTAAATTGTTGATTTATATCCATAACATTTCTATTTTAATTAAATTCGTCCTAAAGGCTCCAAAAACAAAGAATCGCGAATCGTACAAATTACATAAAAACAGCATTAACACGCAGGAGAAGTGAGAGTGCACAGGTGCGAATATTTTAATGGCTCCCAGGACGCATCTAAACGATATTAGGCAATTCTCGACCGGCTTACTGCAAAACACAACACGCTAATTCGCTTTAAATTTTAAGCAATATTAATGGGCCAATTAATTGAACTAACACCGCCATTATTTAGGCTCATCCTTAGCAGTACAAATGCGATAAACGCGGACTACACTTTAAAACACATTTTCCAATCGAATCTTTTCACCACACGTGCAAAGCTCAATTGCCTCTCCCTCCGCGTTAATCATTATTATACAAAACCCATTATTAAAACTGTTGCAGTCAATGAGTAATCAAATAATTAGTGATTGTATCGTGCGCGCATACGAAGGTCGTGAACTATCAGCGAAGCCGATAATTACATGAGTGAGTTGTCACATTGTGTGCGCTCGTAAATGCAATATTTATGCATCCAAGTGCAGTGAAACGTGCGTGAATGAGTATAATAATAACACATTCATCACTAAAGAAAAAAGTTAAACAATTTTTGTTCATCTTTCAATAAAATCCTGCAAGTTGTTCCAGCCAATGATTTGTATTTTTTTAACAAGCACCTAATAGAAATCTGGATCGAATTCATGAAAAACCGATGAGAACATTAATGCATCTGCTAGTCATTTCGTTTTATGAAGACATTACGATCAGCTCGTTTCGCTAGCAACATGTAATATAGCACCACATCGTAAAGCATTAGCTGCTATTAGCGGTTGATGGCATCATTTGCTCCCTAAGTCCATATTGATTAAGACATTATTAAGACAAATACAGATAACACGATGGAGGCAGATGCATTAAGCTTAGGCTTTGTGCGTAATTCTGAATGAAGATCTTCAGATTGAGTTTGATTCAAGTCTCCGACATTATTAAGCATTATTATTTTGATAAGAGATAAGTAAAGTTCTAAGTATGAGCGAGTGTTGTCGTCTCATTGAGACAATTTAAAAGAAATTGGTGTTTATTAGCGTATGGATTGATTGCTGAACACTGACTGATTTATTATGATGTTATTGTAATAATTTAAATAATAAATAGCCAGTTTGATTGCTCGCTGCATTGGACACGAATAATTCATCCTCATAGTTATAGCACACGAATATTACATGTTCAATTTCTATGATGATTAATGGATAATAACAACATATGTTTGGCCGGTTCAATATTTGTTTCAATTTAACACCCACAGCAGGCAGACAGTCAAACAAATTAAAACTTACTCATTCGACTTTAAATGGATGTAAAATATCCATTGAACATTTTATTTTATTGAATCCGCGTGTTTCAATGAAAGACAGGCAAATTGCGCATTAGAATTCATAAACTTCGTCATAGCCTGATTCAAACCATACGATATCGACACGTGCGGATGAATTTAATTAATTAATAAGCGTGTTCTGCGCGATTGTCCGTATGCATTCGAGCGCGGTGCGCACATTTGTGTTTACTCATTAGAATACGGGACGAACGTTTAAAAAGTAAACGCAACAACAATCAACAGTTTTCTCCGGCAACGATCGTAAATAATTCGATGGAACTCCTCTATCCACCTATTGCTATTCAATTCAAACAAGTTGCATGCGATTAAAAAGCGCTTCAAAACATATGGCTGCGGCGCGATGTTTAGCATACGCATTTTCGTTTTTATTCTCAACTTTTGAATTCGTTCTTTTGTATTGTACGGGATTCGTCGAGGACAGCCTTGTGCTATTGCTCGTTTGTTGTTTGCTGTCACTTTCAGTGATTATATTCATGTTTTATTGTTGTTTCGCGTAATTAACGGCGCAAAGTGAAAGTTATTAATAATTTTCGAGAACATATGAAGCACTCACAAACGCATGTGAAGCGAGAACCGCCATCCAATAAAAAAAGCGAATAAACAACAAGTGAAAAAAGATAATGCAATAAAATTTAAACGGCGTGTTGGCAACACTGTACTAAACGACGGCTATACTCATTTGAATAATTACAATGCAGATTGCCTTTTAATATATTCGCAGATTCAAGGATTAGTTAGTTGTATGTAAATACGCTTTAAAATACATTTGAGTGTTAAACTTGCAGGAAAAAATTGCACATATTACAACATGCACTACCTGTTTTACGACTTTTTACTTCCATGTACAGCTTTTGTTTGCGGTTTAATTGCAGCAACTCACCTGAAACAACAACGAAAAAAATGAATTAGTTAAACTTTAATCGAATAAAAACTGATCAAGGTTTGACAATAAATTAATAATTTATCATTGAAAAAATTCCGAGTTATATTAAAATATGTTAAACAGCAACAAACTCTCTGCATATAAACTTTCACTCATCTAATGAGAAGCTTAAATATTTATGAGTCTTGCACACATCATTACGGATTATAATAAATAAAGTCGATAAAAACGAAATCGTGTCAGGCGCGAGATAATTATGCGCGAGTGAAGAGGAACGAACGAGAAAATGAGGTTTATGGCCAGAGTATTGTTTAAGGAATTAGAGAAACTGCATATCACACTGATACCTATTGAAATTTAATAGATGAAGAAACGATGCCGCACAAAAGCCAAACGAAATAAAAGTAAGCTCGTAAGAGAAATTCACCATTTCCTATATGAATTTCAAGCAGGCACACCAATTACAGATTGATCAGTGAATCTGTACGTTTCAATTAAAGAGAAATCACGTCGAGGGAAATTACTTGCCGTTCTAATTTCGACGAAGAAATGTAATTAATGAATATTTTCTTATCGTCATAGAAAACTTTCATTCAATGAACGCGGACGACGTTTTTAATCAATCTCGATTTTATTATGCAAATAGTAAATATTGGACCTGCGATTGCATTATGTCGTTTATTTTGTTATTGACTACTCGTGTCATGTTTAATTAAAATACATGACTAATAATTAATAAATAATAGCTCTAATTAATAATCAAACAACGCCACAATTTATTATTTCGATATGAATGTGTTCTAAGTATTCGCAAAAGGCACGTGAAGGTTGTTCGTATTATTCCCATTCACCAGTTGCAGTAAAATATTCACTTAATGTTTAAATAATCTCCTTCTGTATGCATTACACAATTTAACTGCATATTTACCGTTTGAAATTGCAATAAACTTAATCATGTCGATCATTTTTATTTCCCAAATATCAATTCAAAGTGAATCTTAAAAAACAAAAAAATAACATCAAATTTGTATGCTTCCTACATTTAGGAAAAAATTCGTTAACAATTTCAAAATTCATTGCTAAATAGTGCGTAATCATTGCATAAATTCTGTTTTAATAATGACCTACTTCAAATTCACATAAAAAGTGTCTACGATTTCAGTGAATTTCACTTGTAATTATACGCCGTGCATCAATTACAAAAGCATGTAATACTTCAACAGCTCATTGGAATTGGCATGAATGCAATGCGTAGTAAAAAGCCTGTCATTACCACGACATTGCACATTGTGCACGAACTCGTAAATGAATGAATAGATCGCGCGCGCAATGTTTAAATGAATGCAAAGTTGTTTGTTGTCTCCTCATTTTCCGAACTACGGAACCACCGAACCGTATCATCGAACGTGATTATAGCTCGCAAAGGGGCTTGTCTCCGCTGAACAACAAGCCGCGTTCTCGTTCACAGACGTATTGATGCTCATTGTAAAAAAAGAGAACAAATGCGATATGTGACAAGCGCATCAATACGTTTCCGCCGCAATTATTGCACTGCTGTCGCGGCAAAAAAAAACGAAACGGAAAAGCGCGCGCTCAAAAACAACATTGTTTGTACTCGCATGAGGCAGACACAATTCTTCTCGCCAACTACGAAGACGTCTGCAGCAACAACAACAAAAAAAAGCACTCGAGTGAAATTCGTATATGCTTGAGCTTCACGGATCGATTCGTTGTGTGTGCCTTTCGCGGTTCTCGTCGACATTTTATGAGTGTTTCTAGGTCAGTAGGTGGTCGTGTTCTAAAGGTAGACTTATTATAACTGGTGATGCGAATAGGTATGAATGAACTGTGTTAATGTGCGCTTTGTATGTTTAATATTTAATTAGGCAGCATGGCCACAGGATGTCTCTAAAAGGTCCTTAAAGTATCTAGCCCGTCTGCCGTCCACACATTGATAGTTGCATGTGAAATGCTAAAATTGACATCAAACGTATTAATTCCATTTGCATACTTCACTTGATCGCAATAGTTTCTCAATTTTCTATAAGTAATATATTATTTACTAAAGTATTAAATTCCCAGCTAATATATGTTTTTTTAATTGGACGCTCAACAGGTTTTCGAACGTGAACCAAATTTGAAAGCGTAATTAACGCCGCGGGGAATTTTCTAATTACTTCCTTAATAACGCGTTTAACTAATTAGCCAATTCTGCACGCCGCTTTGCGCATAGAACGCTTATCAATACATATAACATAAATATTTCTCACGATTCTCATGCCTCACTCAATAAACATAAAGCGTATGCGTTCGTACACGGCGAGAGACTCAATTATAACGCATGCATGGCCACATTTGTGATCACAGTGAAACTGTGATTATAGCCGTGCATTGTGCATGGGAAGTGAGTGTGAATGAAAACTCTTTCTTTGCGTGATAAGCGTCGTCGACGCGCATGCCGCTGAAATATAATAATAATGCGAGCAAGTGCAGTAGCGCGCAAGTTAGCACTTAATCGTTCAAGCGGACATATTTATGACTTAATGACCAGCATTATTCATTCACTCATTGCATCTTTTATTTGTAGGTATACGCCAACTTTAA
The DNA here is from genome assembly GCA_030264675.1 of Anaulacaspis nigra. NCBI lineage: Eukaryota > Metazoa > Arthropoda > Insecta > Coleoptera > Staphylinidae > Anaulacaspis > Anaulacaspis nigra. The sequence goes on along the minus strand of JARJDV010008687.1, from coordinate 8,733 downwards.
GTTCGTTTACATCTCATCTCACCATACGAAATGAAAGACGAGTAGAGCAGAGTAGACACTCTCGTTGATTGAATAAGACAATTATGTACATCATTTTTATTTTTACATAACGTCTATTAATTCAATTCAGTAATTCATTTAATTGCGAAACTTCGTTGCACTGCGTGGAATCAAGTGTAATTGCGAATGCAATTCACATGAATTTATTTGATTTATCATTAAGTGCTTTCAAATAGAATGATATTAAGTTGCCATTTACGAAGCATACTTTGAAGTTCAACACAAACTTGTACTTTATGCACCTACAAAGTGTTCGTGAATAAAACTAACTAATTTTTAGTATTTAATAGTTAATTTTATGATCTCCCAACAAGTTGTTAAATTAAGTATGGCAATTAAAAAAAATCACTTAAACCGCAGCTTACGACAGATTCTACACTTTGCGCATACACTCAGCGCGTATCAAGTGAGTAAGATGCTTCTGTGCCTTGCATCACCAGCAATGCCAATTGCGTTGCGTTAAATGTCAATGCATTCAGCGGAATTCAACTTCGGGTTGACAATTAAACAAAGCTTAATTGCAGCCACTACCCAAGTGGCACTCGAGCGGATTAAAAGCTTCGTCAATTAGGAAATAAGCAGCTTAGACCGCATGCAATTATTCATAAATCATTTGGTCACATCGCACTTTACGGCCGAAAATAAATCGAAAGAGTCAACAACCGATTATGCATAACGAATGTGATTTTTATGATTGCGCAATAGTTTTCTTAGTCAACTTTCGATTGGTAATAAATAAAAGCAACTAATCTTGCCTTCATTTCCACCGGCTTGCCTATTCAAATCCGTAAATTATAGAGTATTTTATATTACAACATCGCATACTTTTAGGAAAGCCTCAGCAAGAATGCGAGCTGAAACTCAATGAACTTTTTGAGCTCTTTTTACGGCCGCTCCAAAGAATATCAACACAAAGCGAAGCGTGTGCGTACAAGCAATGCGAGGAATCTTTTGATCTTGATGTTCTCTCTGGTCGCAGGTATTATAAATGGACAACGAACCAACCGCGCCTTTTAATTTGTATTCCGCCTTGAAATTACTCGTGGAATGTCGATTACAATGTAATTGAACATCGTACTCCATATCGTGTATTTGGGTTATCGCAATTATTTCCGCATCGAATATTACGTTTTTTTAAAGTTAATTATTCAAATATTCGAATTCTTTACGCAAAGTGCATTGTTTACCGATTATAAAACACGCGTTATTGCCGCAATTAATTGATAATTTGTTCAGGAATGCAGCATATTTGCATTTTAAACTGCGCGCCAACTTTGTCAAGTTAGCCGACGCGTGTGATAACGCCGCGGAATATGTTAATTCTCTCTATTACTAAATACGCAATTATGCGTTATGGCTTTGTAATTGTTGTTGTTCCTTCATTCTGCGATCGCTTTGAAATAGCTGTATGAAAAGTGCGATAAACCAATCGCAGTTAATTGCGTCAAGAGGAAAGGACACATACATCATTATCGGGTGCTGTGCAAACAAGTGCTTGGCGCGGCATGACTGACTGTGTGGTTCGCCTATTAATTGCATTAATTGCATCGGCGCGCACTCAACTTTGCAATGTGACTGACTTTTTTCCTGCAATCATCGCACGCGTGCAACAAGTGTATTTTAAACCTCGCGTATAATTACGTCAAGTCCTAGTTTCACTAGCAGCATTAAAATATTCTCTGCTTCGTTTGCTCCATGTGAAGCATCACAAGTGAATTTAAAATTTTCCCAACTCACCCTTTAAATCGCCAGTTATCCAATGTTCACCAAACTTTAATTATCCAATGTTCACCAAACTTTAACATTTAAAAAAAACTATCACGTCCGTTAGGTAATTGAAGAACGCACAACATATTCGTCGAATAATATCGGAAAACTGGGAACATATGTTCCCGTTCGTTCCGAAGCGAACGCACGCGTGCAACTGACACATGTGAGATGCGATCATATCGCTTGCGTCTCCTGGCAGCAGACAAGCAGATGTGAGTGATGGTTTTCTATTGTATTCCACTTCTTGCACGGCAACGTAATCGATGCGCACTGAACATTTTACAATCAGCAGCCAATCAATTCCAGATTTTCCAAGAAATTATGTCATCATAAGCATGCCTATCGCTCGTTACCATTTGTTGATTGATTAAATTAATAAATATCGTTTAATGTGGGCTACTGCGTAAGCCTACAACTTTTAAAAAGTATATCAAAATGAATCACTGCAAGAGACGATGATGCCTTTTAAGTAGCGATTAACATTTCCAATTAATAAATTACGTTGTGCGGTGTTTAGTCTTGTTTGTGCTTCAAGCCGAATTTGCCCTCAATGTGGGCCGAGCAGCGTTGACGCGGTAATATTCACTTTCTATTCATTTTATTCACAATTCATTAACGCCAAGCAAGCAAACAACAAACAACAAGAATCGCCATAAATGCCGACCCCATCTCCGACGAAAATGAAAAATAACTTTCACGTACAAAAAGTTTAATTAAGGTGAGAATAGCTGCGGGCTGTCTTCGACGCATAAAAACAATACAAAAGGGTTTACGAAACATGACGAACGTATGAATACCTTCGAGGCGTTGCGTTCTATTCATTTCTTGAAAGCTCTCCCAAGTCGAATTCTATTGACTCTACCTTGCAGCCGTAAGTATACTTTATCCCGTATTTATTTGGGTTCGACTCTTCGGGAGCTTAGGAATTCAAATTTTTCTTATAAAAGTCACATCGCGTATTTTACGATGCAAATATGAGCGATTGTTGCATCGATTCAGTTCAAACGTGTTTGTCAAATGCTTTCAGTCGCTCAGTACTCCACCAGGTCTGCGAACATATATACAGTGTATAATGTGTACATAGTAGAAGACGAGACTCATGTACGACATTCGCACGTTGCGAAGAGAGTTCAGTTCAGCGCTTTCGTTCGTCTGCTTACATACGCTTCGAATGCACATACGTGAAGATTTATTTCATACGCTTGGCTTGTTTGCTTAGATGCAGAAAACAGCAGCGAAAGTCGCGATATTGTCCTCGAAAAGACAATGTTTAAAAGTCTTGTTTTCTTTTGTGAAAGACGCGTGAATGGAAGAAAAACGGCTTTTGTTTGCACCACACACAACACGCCTTCAAAACAAACAGAAAAAAGAAACGTGCTGCTTAATTGATAGCCGAGCAATTAAATTAAAACACTTAGCAATTCTTTCCAACCCTCATGAATTTGTTTACACTGAATGGATGTGCGTCCGCACCCATAAAAACTACCCCTGCGAAGTACATGCACGGTCAAGTAATGGACCCAACAAGGCATTAAATCATCAATTTTTGATCGCATCTTTATTTTACTTTATTTATATGCATACGCAGCACCCCCTGCGAGCCGGCAACAAGATGGATGAGCGCATTTACATTCTTTACATGCATCCCTCGTCGTGCGCTCACCGTGCACGCTCATCCCTAATAACAACACGCGCGTCGCCGCTATTGATTCATCGCGCGCACAAAAGATGCACGCTGATCATGTAAAAATGCATGCAAACTGCAATCATGCTAAACGCGCCAGCCGGAAGCGCGTAGAGACGAGCTAATGGGCATGTATCGTGCGCTCCGCACAGCCAACCGCCTGGAACCGTACCGGTGCGAATAAGCGCGTGAAATGTTCTGTGTCGTAACGCGATCGTGTTTGCGACCCCCAAATGCACGCAATAAATCATAAGAGGATGTGTCATAATGAATAGATAACAATGATTTATCCCGGTCATGCATCCAGGCGTCAATACGTATTCTACGCTTGAAAGACACCCTGAACTCTTCCGTTTTCATCCCCGATGATGATTACAGCGGGAGTAGGGAAAGAGACGGGTAGCTAATGAATAGTGCAATTTTGTTAATGTGCTGCCGTGACATGCGCGCCGTATTAAATGCACTTTTGTGTGTAATTACTTCGGGTAATGTTTTGAACCCGCACTGGGGTAGTAATTGAAAGCTGGGCAATTTCGTTGATTCGTTGTGTTCTTTGCCGCTTAGCAACAACCCCATATGGTGCATTGCATTGAGCGTAACCAATATTTCAAATGGTGTTTACACGTGACACATGCGTTTCCCTTGAATGCAATTCAGAAGCTTGGATAAACATTCGTCTGGTTCAATATTTGATTTCGAATGATACTCAAATATGTAATCCAATTCAATGCAATCGTTCACTTACTGCCAGAGTGAAAACGAATTGTCAAGTACAAGTAGAAGTTATTACAGTAAAAAGTAATTTTCTAAGGCTTGTAATGTAATTTAATGGTTGTTCGTTTAGATGAATGTGGAATTTATTTGCCATTGTTGAAACCGCATGAGTTATATGCAAATTGCAATAAGAACAAATCAGTGCGCGAAGAGGCTCTAAACTCTATTACATGACGGTATTAATAATTACGTTACGCGTACATTATTCCCGCACGCTTTCCCACGTCTTGTCGTGAACACAAGAAGCCGAGGAGTTCACGTTGAGAATTTACCGCTGATGCTAATGCTTCTTCGTTACAGTCAAACCGACGAACAAACTCCCTTCGCGACTATTTGCTACCGCGTATTTCACCGTTGCGAACACGCTGAATTTGACACCAACTTCCCGCCTGATTGATGAACTGTTTCCAACTTTGGTTTTTCATTTGCATTCAACTGAATCATCATCAGTCATCGAGCGAACTCATTTCGCGCACCGAGTCGCAAGTACGTACCGCGAATTTGACGAAGCGTTTCGATTGTGCGTTTCTCGCACTCGCCGCCAGCAATCAATATGATTGGGGAGCGGCCACACCGTGCTCTCGGTACTCAGACATTGCGGGAGATACGCACACCACGTGTAACGAAAGGGAGAGACAACCTCCCCCAGTCAGCTGTCACAACACGGCATGCACCGTGAAACGTGCATTGCGCACAATTTACCAAATACTCGCCCGCCGCCCGGTGTCGGCAAACGACGGGTATTGTATTAGATGATGAGTGACTCGTCCGCACTGTTCGCAATGTGGACATTTTCTTTCAGTTGTCGTGGCTGCCGCCTCCATCGCACGTATTGTTCGCTCGCAATCCGCACGAATTATCTATCGCAGACGTTTCTTTCATTGACGTGAATTTATGTGCAAGTCACATTCAGAGGGTGGCGAGCGAAGAAAACGAATGCCGGCGGCGATGAAATATTTTTATGTTTCAACAAGTCAACCGCCGGGTGTTTGACTTTTTTTATTTGTCGAAGATTTGAACATAATTAAATGTCATCTCAAACTCCTACGAATTATTTCCATCAAGTTTAAAAAAATAATCACGCCGCAGGGTGGTTATTATTGCGTGATCAAAAATACCACAACAGATAATAATAGTTATGAATATGTATGAAAAATGCGAATTATTTACACGTTTTTAATTCAATGTTTTTCCCAGCATATCTAGAAGTGTAATTATCGCATGACACAACGCAATGTTCTTTTATTCCTAATGAGTTTATATAATTAATTGATGATATAACGCAAATTATTATTAGGCAAGTGTGCGCTAAAAACACTACGTCTGGCGGAATATTAAGCGTTTTTTGCGAGTAATTTCATGGAAAATTAGATAAGTTGTTTGCACGTAAAGCAATATTTCACGTGGTGAAATTCCACTTGGAATAAAAGTCAAGCATTTTTTATCCGTTTGTATAGGACAAACCGCAAGCCAGACTCGTGTAGTCTTAGCGCGCGGTGCTAAGTCAACGTTTGCGATGTTGGCGTGCGCTCATCTGCTTTTGGCAGGCGGCCGGCGGTGGTGGTGGAGGCGGCTGCTGGGCGCCGGATCGATGATCATCGCTCGCCGCATTTGTAGGCACATCTAGTGCGCGCGACCGTTCGTTCGGGAGACGCGCGCACACAGTGAAGTAAGGAAATTTAATTTGTGTATCTAAGCATTGCGCTAATTAAACGAAATGAACGTGAAATGTGTTGTTTGCAACCCCATGTTGCATTCGTAACAACATCAGCAAACAAGGAAATGAAATTCCGTTCAGTTTCAACCCCTTTCTTGCCGCGACGACGCTCCACAACTAATCTGGTAAAGATTCCAAGCGAATTGCCCAAATTCAATTACAACTGCCAAGAATTAATTCTTATTGAATTTAATACCAATAATCAAATCAACTCGACGCTCTCGCGTGCGAAGAAATTCATTTTTCATCGTGATTTTATTGCATTTGTCAGGATGGCGCGCCTTTGTCATGATGATGATGATCATCATTAATTCACTCGTTTGAGTTATAATCTTGCATAAATTATAAATCGCTTCAGCACAACGCAACGTGAGTCGTCCAAGCGCGAGCACAGCGCGGATTATGGCATTTGCATATTACCACCTTGCTTTTTAGTGGCCATTATTATCGCTTTTCCCCGACGCGAAGGGCGCAAAATGCAAACTACTTTGCCGCACACTTCACCAGCAGCTTTATTGCCAACGCAGTTGTTCCATGTACTCGTTAAAAGCGTTTTTTACTCTGCGCTGCTACGCTCAACGCATAAGTCACATTTGTTACCAACTCGGGCAACGGGAAGTATATGAACAAACCTGCTATCATTTCCTCATTGCAAAAAATACATGGGGAAGTGAAACCAACCCGAAATATTTCGAATTTGCAAAGTTATGTCGTATATTTGCATAGTAAAAACTTTTAAGCGCGTGTTGAAAAATGCAAAGTTTCAACTGGGAAAATAGTTGGTTTATAATCTCTTTATAATTGAATTGCACTATAATGAACTTAAAATCATTCACGGAGTGCACACACCCCTCGAAATATTTGCAACTCAATATAAAAGAATCTGTCATGAATGCGCGCGATATGATTGACAGGACTCGCAGATTTTGATAGCTGCACAAAACGGCCAATTTGCAAAAACCGGAGCGGAAAAGCACATTTTCTAGACTTTCCATATATGCGCGCGAGCGGTTTATATATTTTCCCACGTCAAACATAAAAATGCGACGTCGACATTCATTATTGCGGTCTGTTTGGCGGAGTAAAAAAGTATGCAAAAGAATAGCGCGTGCAATATACAACGCCCGCGCGCTGAAACTATGCAACTGTGTAATTTGCAATGCTAGACAAACGAGGAGGGTTGTTTATTGCTAGGGTGGTTTTTACGATTTGTTTTCTCGGCATGGTATGCACAATGTGCAATCAATGTCATATTATACGAAATGCTTAGAACCTATTCTCAACCCGTACAACCACGCAAAAAACACCCAATTTTCCATCACCCTTTCTGTAATTTGATAGTGACTTTTATAACTCAGGCCCGCACATAGTGCAAGCACAATGCAACTGTAATGAATGATGTTATTTAATTAAATAGCCATTAGACAGATGCATTACGTGATTTCTGCTGAGTGCGACGAGTAAAAAATTAATGTGCACTACGAATGTTATGGTTTCATGCGTTGCAAATGTCACTCAGGAAATTGTTAATTTCCACACTCACTCTGCTCGGCTGTCTGGTATAAAGAAAGAGAAGGGTACACTTTAGGAGCCACCCTAATAATTCGTATCGCGAGCGTGAAGTTTCGCGCTGTGTGGACGCGTAAGAAAGTAAGATAAAAATGACTTCGACTTATGAGTTTTTCCTCAGCGAACCACGCGTGGCAAAAATACGAATGCATTTTATAGTAGCAAATGAACACACGCAGTCTCGCGAAAGAAAAGGGAGCGAGAGATCTAACGATGTCATAAATCATAAGCGTGACAAATACACGCCGCGTGTGTTTACCACTCGCCTTTCTTTAATATACGAGCGCTTTCCACGCGTTTTCGTGCAGCCGCCACTTAGTCGAAGAGTAAACGCGACTAAACGCGTTCAACGACGACTTCTGCCTTTCTTTTTCGATGCCACACCGCCACTACCACCCGCACTCCGTTTGCTTATTAGGCATGAAGGGGCTCAGTTGTTTCAAGGCTCAAGAAGTGCAAACGAGGGGCGAAAGCGCATTTGGCTTATCAAGCCCAGTCTTGTTATTACAAGCGGCTTCCGTTACTTGCTGCATTTTCAAATTTATTCCGGCAGGTGAAGGAACATCCAAGACGTTTAAGATTCGCTTTACTGAAATTTACGTTTTCCTTCAATCGACTTGAATATTGACTACGAAATAAATTACGCGTTATATATTATGATTGATCAAAAATAAGATTCAACGAAAATGTACGGAAAATGAAAAGAATCGTGCGTGACAGGCGCGCGCACGCTCTTAGAGACGGCTCTCACAGCAGGAGTTTCTTTTTCGATAAGAGAAAATTGCCTGTTTATGCCCGCGGATAGGGATATAAAATCTGCTGAGTATGAAAGTTATTCCAGGCAACTTTAACGAATACGCTTTTTTATTATTGCACGTCAGCTCCGCGCGCGGTTGTGTGCTCCGAGTTCGTAATTGAATACCCAGGTAGATATTAGAAAAGTTTCAGATTCGATACAAGCAAAGCACACAGCGCGGAGCGCGCATTTTTATTCAATATGTAAATAAAGCGCATGAATTCCCATATAGAGCAGCAGGGCAAACAAATCGCATGCGCTGCGGTTATAAACTTTGCTATATTTCTGCTGCAATCTCTCGCCCGAGTGTGTGCGCTGCGCGCGTTTAACACACTTACCAAACTTGGAGAAATCCGTACTTAA